>JAHRHZ010000074.1:1748882-1797538 GCA_024137785.1 Ginglymostoma cirratum | reverse complement strand
CCTTCCTCAGTTCTGATGGAGGGGTTACCGGACCCAAAACGTTAACTCTGTTTTCTCCTTCACAGATGCTGCCAGACCTGCTGAGCTTTTCCAGCAACTTTATTTTTGTTCCTAATTTACAGCATCCGCAGTTCTTTTGGCTATTATATAGTTAGTTATATGTAAAGTTTTATGTTTACACCTACTGTTAGCATTCTTTAGCTAATGAGTTGTGAGCTGTTTTGGTCCCGCCTGACCTTGGAGACTGCCCCTCTATCTTGCAGCTGCATTATCACTCTGCTAGTCACATATTGTCTTCTGAGATGAAATTTACTGCCCCTGCTCTGACTAACTCTTTCTACCTAAAGGACATGTTTTTCAATGATAAGACTAAAACTCAATCACTTTCACTGCTCAATGAACTTGTCTGATCTCGTAAGGTTTTACAAGGCATAATCCCAACCTTATCATCTGTCTCTGTTGTTGTGGGATCTTACTTTTCATTTTACTTCTTGTTTCAAACTTCAGGCTATCTGTTCGGACACAGCTCTTATCGAACTGTCTCCTAAACTCATCTACAGCTGTTTTTTTTTTTAACAGAACTCCTTGTATATTAATTTGTAAGATTCTTTGTTCAAAGTAGACCCTGTTACCTTGAGATAACTCCTTCTCAAAGCTCCATTGAGCCAACTTATGGCCTCACTTTAATGCTGGATTGGGCAAGGTAATTCTGTTACTGAAGCCATATTTATGCCAACGGGTGCCCACATTGTGCCAGGTCTGACCAGGGGCTGCCTCAACACTGACCCAACCAGGGGATAAGTCCTCATACTAACTTAGTAGCTCTTAGTAGCTCACTAATTCTTTGCTCTTACTTGCTGCCTGCTGCTTCTTGTTTCTCATTCCTTACCTCTCACTTCTGTCCCTCAAATGTCCTGCTTCCCTCTCCCTCCTTTCAGTTTGCAGTCTGCTTCCTCTCTGTGTCACACTACTCCTCTCATGCACTCTCGCGTGGAAGGTGAGTGAATAATGGGATGTGTTGGACTCAGTAACCTGATAGCTAACGTTAGAGGGATTGCCTTAGAAAAAGAAAGTTTTCATAAACTGCAAGTGATATTCATCCATTAATGTGCATCTAGTGTCTAAAGCTATAAGAGAGCTTTAGTCAACTGTTTGAAAGTAAGCTCAAGGAAAAAGATGGCAGTTACATCTCCTTCTGGAAGGTAAATAGGAAGAAGACCCTCCGCAGGGTTGGCTTCTCCAATGAAAATAAACTAGTCAGAGACTGTTCTTGTGATGTAAACTCATGTCTCATGACCCTTTGACTCAACCATGCCCTGAACTAGTGTGCTACAGTCCTCAGTATGCACACTACAACACTGGGTACTACAGACGAGTCCAAGGAGGAATGCTACACCTCAAACCTGGCCTGAGTCCCAATGAGCAACAAGGTGATCCACCTTCAGTGATTACAATGCCAGAATTGGAAAGGACAATTCTGACAAAATGTCTAAAACACAGCAATCTCGTAACCAATACCGTAGTCACCAGAAAGACCAGTACAAGGCCTTATTGCAATACCTTTGCTCCCTCCACTGTTACTTGGTTAGTTACATCATCATCTGAGTAAGGGTCAACAAGGATATGTGTATCAGCCATAGCAGAAGCTGATAATTTCCACAAGGATGACCACCTAATTTTTTTTGTCATCTACATCAATATTGCCCAAAAGCAGTGACAGAAATAGAAATAATGCTGCAGGAAAATAAACACCAGGCACAAAAGACCTTGATAAAGAGCCCTATTCAGCCTGCATCTCACTGCAAACCTAATGGAACAGTGGCTCAGTGGTTAGCATGGCTGACTCACAGTGCCAGGAACCCGAGTTCAATTCTACCCTCAAGCGTCTGTCTGTGAGGAGTTTGCACATTCTCTCTGTGTCTGCCGGGTGCTCTGGTTTCCTCCCACAGCCCAAAGATATGCAGGTTAGGTAGATTGGCTATGCTAAACTGCTAATAGTGTACAGCCATGTGTAGGTAAATTGGATTAGGCATGGGATATGCAGGGTTATGTAGGGGTTATGTAGGCAGTTGGGTCTGGGTGGGAAGGTCTTTGGAGGGTCACTGTGGTCTCCACGGGCCGAATGGCCTGCTTCCATACCGTAAAGATTCTCTGACTCCTGAAGACGCAAAGACACACAGTATTCACAGGGCCTGGTCTGCCCTCAAGGCCTCTATAATAAGCAACAGTGAAGAGAGACTCGGCCACTCAACCAGGAAACAACAAGACTAGCTCAATGAGAATGACCAGGATGTCCAGGAGCTGATAAGCCACAAGGTAAAGTATGTCTGAACATGGAACAGCAAGTCAATGCGACAATTATACAGATAGCTGAAGGCTGAGTTCCAGCAAAAAAACCTACGACCAAAAGAACAGATGGTTGATGGAGAAAGCACAGGAGAGCTAGCTGTAGCTGATAACCACACTGTGCATGGTTTCTTTACCACAGACGACACTCAAGGCTACACTCCACTGCTGTTCAAGAACAGAGAGGTGGTTCTCAAGGCCAGAGAGCAAGTAGCATCCATCTGAAGGGCACATTGCAGGTTATACTTTGGCTAAGTGCAAAACTGTGTTGAGTTTCTTGGAGGACTTTTCATTGCTAGGCCGAATGAGTTTCTTACTATATCTTATCAAATTCATTTCATTAATCAAATAGCTCACTGTATAACCCAGAATTGACTGGTAACTCAGGCACCAGCACTGTGTTTAAAAGTTTGTTGTGCACCTGGACAAGCACTGTCAGTTTGGAGCCGCCCAGTGCAATTCCTGACTTTTGCACAGATTGGTAGGCAAGGAGAAATTCCTTGGTATTCCTCTTTGTGGGCACAGACATGGAGGTCCTGCCAGAAGGGTGGTGTATGGGTGGGCCGGCTGTGTCACCCAGAATCAGAAGTGGACACCACGACATAAGGCCATGCCAATCCTTCTTTAGGCCCCCTCTTCAAGCGTATTCACAGATGTTAGCAACAAATGGAGTATCCTTACCCAACATGGAAATTAATGATCGGCATTTCTTTGCACAATTCATTTTATACATAACTTCATTATTGTACATTGCTTATTTTTAGAGATTGTAATAAGACAAGGACCTAGAAAATATTTCTTACATTCATTGTGCAAGGCCAGAGCTAGAGATGAAACGCGTAACCATTTGAAATCTGTAGTCAATGATAATGTTCAATGATAATTTCCCCGAAGGCATCACATAAAGCATCAAATGTTCTTCTAAACTTTCTGTCCTCCATCAGAAGCTTCTAGAATATTTATTCCTTTGATTTGCTTTTTCATACTGCTAAATTTATGTATTAGTTTCTATTATGCAAGGCAATTCATCTTCAACTTGCGATGCCTGAAAATGATTTAGAATGCAAAAAGAAATCCATGATTAATATAATATGATTAACTCATAAAACATAAGATGTTAGAATATTGTGAGATCTGTTTTCTGGTCTCTTTGGCCCCAAACTCATCTGTGAAATGATTTGCTGGTTAATGCCTCCAGCTACTGCACAGAAGTGTAACTTTTCCGTTAGCAACAAGCCTGATCTTTGCTGGCAGAAAGTTAAATTCAACTGGAATAGTCGTAATTTAGCATCCTGATGAGTGGTAATGTGCCTTTTAATCCCATATGTAAATACGAATCTGCAGGTATAGTTATGCACACTAAAATTTGTTGACAAATAGAAAACATGTGTCACTGAATTGGAATACAAAAGAAAATGGAAAAGCATTGCAAGTAAGTCAGCAATATGCAGATCAAAGCACATTTTCAATGGGCCCTTGAGTCGAGGTGCTCTGTGAAGAAGGCCTTGCAATGAATAAGAAGCGTTAAATGTGATTCTCAACTCATAGAAAAAAAAATCAGTCAAGTGTAAACGGAAGAATCTAGTGCAAAACTGGAGAAAATAGCATAGAGTTTAAGAACAGAATAACATATGTATTAGGAGCAGGAATAGACCAATCAAACTCTCGTGCCCACTTTGGCATTCAATAAGATCATGGGTGATCTGATTGTAACCTCAGTTTTACATTCTTACCTAACCTTCATAACCTTTCCACCCCTTGCTGAACAAAAAATTTATTTATCTCTCACTTAAAATTATTCAAGGAATTTTCTTCAACCACTTGTTCAGGAAAAGAGTTGCACAGACTCATCATTCTCTGACAGAAATAGAAATGGCAAATCTCTGTTTTCAGTAAGAAGACTCTGATTTTTACAGAGCAACCCCGACTTCAGAAGTCGTGATGTCTTACTGTAGTTATACAGGGCCTTGGTGAGACCACACCTGGAGTATTACATGTAGGTTTGATGTCCCTATCTAAGAAAGAATAGACTTGCAATTGAGAGCGTGCAGAAGAGGATCGCTAGGCAGGTAATTGGGATAGCAGAATAGATGGTTCAGCTAGGTCTGTATTCACTAGAGTTTAGAAGGTTGAGAGGTGATCTCAATGAAATATATAAACTTTGAACAGGGCTGGACACATTAGGTGCAGGGAGGATGTGTTCCCTGATTGGGAAGTCTAGAAACAGAGGTCACAGAGTCAGGATATGGGTTAGACCATTTAAGACTGAGATGATGAAACATTACATCGCTCAAAGGGTCCTGAACCTATAGAACTCTCTACTGCTAAAGGTTGTGGAGTCAAAGTTACTGAATGTATTCAAGAAAGCGATAGATTTCTAAATTTTAAAGACATCATGGTGTGCGGGTAGAAAGCGCGACAAGGGACCGTGATCATATTGAATGATTGAGTAGGCTCAAAGGGCTGAATGGCCTATTCCTGCTCATAGTTTCCATGTTTCCAGATTTTCCAATAAATGGAAACATCCTCTCCGCAGCTAACCTGTTAAGACACCTCATAATCTAATTACAGTCTATTATGTCCAATTTTTTCTCGAAGGACAACTTCCCATTCGAGGTATTAACTTTGTAAGCTACCTCTGAACTGCCTTCAATATATTCCCATCCTTCCTTAAATATTGTGCCCAATACTGTGCACAATGCTGCAGGTCCAGTCTTATCAGTGACCAATATAATTGAAGCATAACCTTCCAAAATTTGAATTCACTCCCCATTAGGATAAATGATAACATTCTATTAGCTTTCCCAACTACTTACTGTGCCAGCCCACTCATGTTCTGTGATTCCAACTCTAGATCTCCTGGATCCTGCTGCATCCCACTAATCTGCAATCTTTCACCATTTAGATAATATACTCTTTTAATCTCCCTGTTAAAATGGACAATTTCAATTTTTTCTCTCACATTATACTTCACATGGCACATTTTCGCCCACTCACTTAACCTTTCAATATCTTTTTTAACCTCCTCATGTATTCTTCATGATATACTTCCCTCTTTTTTGTGTTCTCAGCACATATGGAAACATGCATTCAGTCCTTTCATCTAAGTCATTTAGATAAACTGTAAACAGTTGGGGTCCTAGCACTGACTCCTTTGTATGCTACTCATTAGATCTTTTCAACGTGAAACAGACTCATTTACACCTACTTTTTGCTACTTGTTAGTCAATTAAACATCTATTTGTGCCAACTCTTTGTGCTAACCTCTATACCATGAGCTTTAATTTTACAATAACATTCCATGAGCTTTCAGTCTCACAATAACATTTGATGTGGTAATAGCTTCTGAAGATCGAAGAACACTGCATCCTCAGGTTCCTTTTTTTAATCTGCCTGATTAACTTGAATTTATCCAAGTCCTTGCTCACTTCTTCAATGACAGATGTTAAACTAACTGGATTTTAATTTCCTGCTTTCTGTCTACCACCCTTTTTGAATATAATGCTTGCATTGACTAACTTCTAATGGAATCAACCTTGACTCAATGCTGCTTTGGAAAATTAAAAGAAGCACATCTACTATCTCGTCCCCACCTACCTAACCTGTTCTTCCTCTCACCTATCCCCTCGTCCCACCTCAAGCCGCACCCCCATCTCCTCCCTACTAACCTCATCCCGGCCCTTGACCTGTCCGTCTTCCCTGGACTGACCTATTTCCTCCCTACCTCCCAACCTACACTCACCTTTACTGGCTCCATCCCCACCTCTTTGACTTGTCTGTCTCCTCTCCACCTATCCTCTCCACTATGCATCTTCTATCCGCCTCCCACTCTCTCCCCATTTATTTCAGAACCCTCTTCCCCTCCCCCATTTCTGATGAAGGGTCTAGGCCTGAAACGTCAAGCTTTCCTGCTCCTATGATGCTGCTTGGCCTGCTGTGTTCATCCAGCTCCACACCTTGTTATCTCAGATTCTCCAGCATCTGCAGTTCCTATTATCTCTCCCCCCACATCTACTATCTTCATAGGCACTTCTTTTAAGACCCTGGAATGAAATTTGCCAGAACCCAAGCACTTATCACCCTGCAGCTCCAATAATTTGCTCCATAACACTTCTCTGGTAATTGTGATTTTCCTGCGTTCCTCCATCTTTTCCATTTCCTGATTTATCACTAATTCTGTGAAATAACTTTATCATCTATAGTGAAGTCTGATGTGAAATATCTGTTCAATTAATCTATTATTTATTTATTTTCAATTCTTAATTCTCTAGACTCTCTTTCCACAGGACCATTGCTCACTTTACTAAGTATTTTCTTTTATAAAGATATATAGAAACTCTTACTATTTGCTTTTATATGTTAGATTAACTTTTTCTCATCTTGAATTTTTCCCTCTTTACTAATTTTTTGACAATTTTTTATTAATATTCTCTTCAATCTCCTGACCTGCCACCTGTCTTTACACAATTATTTTGCTTGATCTTTTAGTTTAAATATTTCACAGTTATAGTGAACCACAGATGATCGGTCTGTCCCTTGGAATTTTTCTTACTCATTGAAATACATCTGCTCTATGTGTTCTGATATATGCCATTAAAGTCTACTACTGCACCTGTATTGTCCTATTCTTAAACTTAATTTGCCAATTCACTTTACACAAATCTCCTTTCAAGTCGCCATATTGGTTCTTACCAAATTTTTTAAACATCGTCTCAGACTCCTCTTCTCCCCCTCAAACTCAATGTGAGCTTCAATCATATTCTGGTCACTACTGCCTAAAGCCACCTTCACTATGAGATCATTTACTAATTTTCTCATTGCACATAACAGGTCTAGCATAGTGTGCTCTCTGATTGCCTCCAAACATACCCCTCTAGGAAGCTGTACTGAAAATATTATGTGAATATGTCATCTCAGGTATCTCTGAGACTTCTCCAGTCTTTATGTGGAAGAAAAACTCTCATTTTAATTACTTACCTTTCTGACTGCCTCTCATTATTTCATCATTTAAACACCATTCTATTGTGTTGTTACTGTTATGGGGCCTGTGCATTACTTCTACATGTGACCTCTTGCCTTTATCATTCCTCTTTTCTACCCAAACTGTTCCCATATTTTGGTTTCCTAAACATAGGTCATCCTTCCCTATTGTGCTAATAACATCATTAATTAAGAGGGTCACTCTTCCACCTTTTCTGGATGCCTGTTATTTCTAAATGTTCTGTACTTTCAAGATTCAGGTCTCAATCCATTCTTCTGCCTTCAAGTTAATTTTCAGATTGGTGGGCATAATGGTCTTAGGAAGAAGAATTACAGCCCCTGAATTTGGCACTGAGTATATGAGAAAGTTAGAATGAACTTGCAAGGAGTACAAGGTGTATGGACATTGAACTGCTATGTCACAAGAATCCCGAAGATTGAAACATTCAGCGGAGTGGCTATCTAATGAAAAAAAATTGGTGTCCCCAGTACAAACACCAAGTGCATTCAGTCTGTGGGAAATGTACCTACATCATCATTTCCCAGCAAGTACAGACTGTAGGTATAGACTTCATGCTCAGATGGCACAGTCTGAAACTGAGCCTCCTAGCACCTGAGCTGCTTGAGGATATCCTTTTAGGCCTCATCAGTCTCTCTCACTATAAGAATTTTGGAAACTTTGTTTAATAAATTTGGTGCAGAATGTTTCTTTAGTCATGACTGTTGAGGCCAAGAGGAAGATGTGATTGTCCAGTATTGACAGATAAGAACATAGGAAATTAAGGGAGTAAACCATTCAACCCTTGGGCCTGTTCAACCTGTTAATAAAATCATTGCCAACCTGATTGCAGCCTTCGTTCCACTTTTCTGTTTGTCCCACATGTTCCTTGGCAGTCGGAAGTTTTAAGGCCCTAGGCTGGAAATTAGCAAATTGGACCTCAAAGTAGTAGCCTTTGGTTTACTTGCTTTGCTATGTGCAAGTGAATATAGAAACAGGAGGATAGAGCTGAATTAATGCATGACTGCAGACATAGTGCAGAAGCTTAGATTCTTGGGATACTGGCATCCATTACGGGCTTTTATTGACCTGTAAGCTAGTCAGTGTTTTATCTGTATGAGATAATATATTCAAATTAACTCCATGAGACCTCATCTTGCAAATTACTTTTTTGTCTGGCACTTTATCTCTTGCCTTTGGAAATACAAGTTTACCATATTTACTGCTTTCCCCCAGTTCCATTTATCAACCCTATCAATACCCCAACACCATGAACTCTTGTCTTATATGGTAACAGTTTATGTTGCACCTTATTGAATGCCCTTTGGAAACACAGTAAAGCTACTGGGTGCCCTTTATCATCCTGATTGTTACATCTTCAAAGAGCAATAATAAATTTATCAAACACAATTGCTCTTCCAGGAAACCAAGCTGAAGGTTCTAGGTTGACATTGTAACAGGTATTCTCCTGGAGGCTTAATGTTGGAGGCGGACAGGATGAATGCCATGTTTCCTTAGGAAGCCAAGAGACTCTTATAGGCCAAGCTAAGGAGGGAGTGGGAGCAGGTAGGTGAACTGTCTATGCCTAGACAAGGACTGGGTAGCTGTACCATAATAAGCCTAGTTATATCACAGGATAGACAACATTAGGTGAATACATCAGCAAGCAATCTACTTGTGACACCGTCAATGTTTCATGCTGCTCAGCACACCCACACCCTCCTCCACCCCATCACTGAGCCAACAGGTTCTTTGGAACAAAGGATTCATACCTATTATCCAGATATTCTACATTAATGTCACATACCTACCAATGCTGCTGACCCTATTCTCTACTGTGTATATGTTAATGATTCTAAAAGAACTGACATTCTTGTTACATTGAGTTCCACCCCCTTCTGATAATGCCAACATAATCAATGCTTGGAGATAGGAAGTTCCAATCTCACCTTCATGGGGAGAAGATGTACTCTGTCCTGCTGCTGAGTTTTAGGAATTATTCCTGACTAGTAATGTAGCAGTGAATTACATCAAACAGCCTTACTCTGAAACACATACTGGCAGAGATGGCAGATATCGCAAGGTGCCAGCAGTGGGAATCAAGATAATACCACAATTACCTCTATTATCACTAACTATTTAGCTATGGCAAGTACAACAACCAAATGGAGCACTACATATTCAGTGACATTGTGCCCTCTCCCTTGCAAGAAAAAGTAGCATTAGAAAGAATGGAACAGGGCAAAACTAATAGGGACAATGACCATTGCCTCTGCTGAGCCCTAAGGAGGAGATAATTGTCCATATCTTGAGACCATGTCCAACAAGGCCCATGACATTTTGCTGTAGCTGCTGTCATATATTCCAGCTTCGTGTCCCTTCTCAACACCCAGCTCACCCTCATCCTGTTATATTCAAGATAAGCAAGCTGCTGCTGGTGTGATCGTGGAACATTTGCTTCCAATCAATCCCAGCATCTCTAACAGCAACTTTTCCCTTCCAATTTTCCAGTTTCAACCACCTGAGAAGAGCTGCCTCTGAGCTGATTCCAACCTCAGGAGGAGAAAAGTGATCGCTGGACTGCACTGATGGAAAAAAATATTGTCAGTTCATCTGTTACCCACCGACATCAGATCAGGTATTGGAGGTAAGTATAGAGTTGCAATTATCATATTATTGTCTGGGTAGTCTACACCTTGCCGTGGATAAGTAGTGGTTCACTTGTTAACTCACTGGAGAGTGAGTTCAAAGTTCAAAGTTTAAGCACAGGACTCAAATGAAGATCTTGATAGGACAGCATACAGAAGAACTTCGATAAGCAGTGGCAGTCAGATGCTGGGTACATTTGTTTACCTGGAGGCAGCCTCCTGTCACTATCGGGAAGCATGGAGAAATATGGCTTCAAGTTAGTAGAGGAAAGTGTGCAGAACCTGCATTCTCAGCAGACTCAGCTCCATCTCCTGGCTGTATTATAAACTAAGAGGCAATACAACTATATTCACCATTCCTGTCATAGTCTTTGTGTTGATAGGTATAAGATTGCAGCAAAATAAAAACAGGAAGAACTGCAGATGCTGCAAATCAGAAACAAAAACAGAAGTTGCTGGAAAATCTCGCTCGGTCTGGCAGCATCTGTGAAGAGAAATCAGAGTTAATGTTTCAGGTCCGGTGACCCTTCCTCAGAACGGTTCTGAGGAAACGTCACTGGAGCTGAAATGTTAACTCTGATTTCTCTTCACAGATTCTGTCAGACCTGCTGAGCTTTTCCAGCCACCTCAATTTTTGTATAAGATACGGCAAGACTCTCTGGCAAAGCCAGGAACTTCTTACACAAGCTCCAAAAACACTCCAGGGTATTTCAAGACAATTTTCGATAACAACAACTACTTAAAATTACGCCAACTACAGTTTGAGTGCCTAATTTTTTTCAAAACATCAGTGCAGGACAAGTTTCACAGATTCATGATTGTTGTTTGCAGAGTATTTGTCAATTTCTTTAACTGGACTGCATGATCCAAGTTTGACTATCCTGGCATTGCACCAACTGGTTGTCTATGTCATAGCCGACATACATGGTTTTCTGGCGCACTCAGGAGTTACCTACACATGCTTCCAGATCTTCATTGAATGGCACATAGGCTGCACAGGAAGCAGCCAGCACTATGTAATGCACCAGCAACATTGTTCCATGTTTCTATGAATGTTATGCTGGTGAAATTCCCACTGTATCACCTCTCTGATGCAATAATGCAACTGAAAGATGTTAAGTATAATGCATTACCTGCTTACTTTGCCCACTTCTAGAGAACCCATCCTGACATCCTCAACTGGATGGACTTTGTCATGGCTTCAGAATTTTAGCATCAGGCGCGAGTGGGAGCTGCTTGTACCTCATTTTGATACCAACAAAGCATCCACAGAGCCAAAAATATCAAAGATTTGTGGCTATTATTCTTCTGATTCTGTAATCCATCTCAAATTTTGTGTTCAGTGATATGCACATGGAATTGACCAGAAACTGTAAGAAAGTAAAAAGAAAACTTTTCAAAATCTGTATGATTTTCAGCAGAATTTAGTCCATAAGAGCTTCTTTTTTTCCAGAGTGAACTATCCTATATTGCAGCATCTAATTCCTTGGATTTCTTTACACTGCTTCTGTTCATTTGTTTGGCATCTTTGTATCATTACAGTCATCATTCTTGATGCACCACAGTATTAGGCCTGAATGCGGGTAATAATTAAGCAATATTGCCGTGAGAAAAATAACATTACTGTTTAAGTTAACAGTTCCCTAGTGATAAATCTGATTGTCAACCTAATCCCATGCAGGTATCTAGTATATATGCTTGGCAGTAACAATAGCACTCTGATTTCCCCACACGTTTAAAAATGTGGCAATGTTTTCGCATAAGTGGCTTAACAACAATAATTAAGCCAATTATTGGGAGGTGGATCAAATTAATTTTAGTTTGGTAGCAATTACCAAATCGTGGTGTGGCAGATTTGTTTGGATTTCTTATTGAAAGAAGCCCAGCCCAGTTCTGAATTAATGTCAGTAAGAGCAATGAGAGTCAATTTATTTTATCATGCACAATCATAGTAATGAGAACAGCTATTCTTGTTGTACTGATGCATGGGGAGGGATTAGGCATCAATACAGAGGACTGTTGAACATATATTCAAACTGTGCTTTCTGTCTGATGAATTTACATTACAATAGTATAATGGTATTCCAATAGCACATTATTCTCATTGGATGCATGTGCAATGAAAGCATGGTGGACTTAATTACTATTACAGTGCAGACAGGGCACATGACACGTGGAATAATCCAATACAGGATCCTAGGGGAAAGTATGCATCAAATGAGACTGAACAATTCAGAAAATGTACAATGACACCCAGAGGCTGAGAGGTCACTTACTGAAAAGGTTCATTCCACGTTTAATCAGTTGAAAAGACATTAAGATGCAAAAGGTATTGAAGACAAAAATGAAAAGGTGTCACTTTGACAACCAGGAATATATTAGAGATGTGTTGTTACTTTGCAAACCAAAATGTGCATGCAATTAGTTGTCATCACGACAGTTTGAGATGGTTTGTTCAGTACAATTGAACTATTATCCACTATTGATGTCTTTCTTGCAAAGTAGGAACTCTATCATTGTATAACATGCAAATAATGACATTCAAGGAACACTTGCTTCCCACCTGATCCCCACTTCCCTCACATCAAACATCTGCGCTTGTGAATGTAAAGTACTTTTTATTCGACTAAGTCATTGGCTCAGATGCAGAAGAAAGTAGTATAAAATTAGCACATTTTTAAATCAAAATTTGTAATTGAATTAAACTTGGGAGGGTTTTAAATTATTGCAAAATAACTAACAAAGCTTTGTTATTTTGGAATGAGTCACACAATATGCTTTAAAACTATAGACTTGCAAGTTTGCAGCACCTCAAAAAGTATTTGAAACTATCTTGACTATTAGTATGAACATGGAAACTAATGTAACTTATTGAAGTATTTCCCCATTCACTACACCATTAACATCTCTCAGTTGCAGGTAGAGAGGTGAGGAGGCGTACAACGAAAGATGTTTCAGCAGAAATCAGATCACTTCTAAAACAAGTGAAGGAAAAGTTGAGAAAATAGTAAACCACTGCTATAATTATACATTTTACGCCTAATTTTCTAATCTATTCTGGTGGGATAAAGGCAACAAAGATAAATAGATGGGCCTGTCCTAGCCCAGGAGAAAAGTGTATAACAAAAAAAAACATGCTGAAAGGAAACAATATCAGTGTCCTCAAAAGCTCTTTCAGGTGCATGAAGGCTTTTGGTTTTTCTCATTCCAGAAGGGAAGATGAAACATGTTGACCTGAATTTTCACAAAAGCGTAAGGGCTCCAATACTTGGCAAAACCAGAACCAGAGTCTAAATTCCAGAAGTCCAACCCTGAACCTGGCACATATTATTTTTAATTGGGGGTAAGGATGAGCGGAGGGATGAGCAACCTGGGTGATATATTTGGGGGTCAATTTTGTACTTTGCTCAACCGTGAGTCGTGAAGGCTTCCAAACACGTGCAATTTTCATCACTGGGATTTCTAAAACATGACTTGCAGGCTTTAGACGTGGGAGGAGAAGGCTAAATACTCTGGAATTATTTATAGAGATAGTGTGCAACTTTGGGAGAGGTCAGTTACTCTTCGGGAGATGTCACTTGCTCACTGGAAAGTCCAGGTGGCTTTTGACATTGTTCGCAGCAGACGTGAAAGTGTTTAAAAAGGGAATATATTTTAAGTTCAAGTCATTTAAATTTCCAGTCACATTAAATTTGTGAGTAAAAACATCCAGCTTGCAGTTGTTAAACAAGAAGGTGCTCGCTATTTTACTGCTTGTAAACATTACCCTGAGGGTTATCCTTATTGAACCATTTCTGTTTGATGACTTCCACAACCAATCATTATCGCTGTTAGAGGTCAGTGAGATCAGTTTAATTGACAGCTCCATGTGATTATATAGTGAAGTGATAAGGGTATCTGAAATGAAGGCCAATGTCAATTTTCATACAACATTAAACAATTAAAGGAAATGTTTATTTTGATCTGGGATTCAGACTTGGTAGAAATGTTTGCCTCTATGTGGGTTGATAAATTTCAATGTTACAATATGACGTTTTTGAAAAATTTAGCTAAGTCTGCAATGGACAACTGGAACTTTATTTCACCTCCTCATTGTTTTTGAGGTCTGCTGAAAGTGGATACTGCAGGAGTTGTAAGGGGAAGGATGGTGAGTGGGAATGTGAATTGGCATGAGTTGGCATAAGGGTATAAAGACATGGAGATGAGCGAGGGCAGAGGAGGTTATGAGAGGCCATGGACTTTGGGGTGAGGAGTGGGATGGGGGTGGGCATGAGTCGACTTGACTTGACATGGGTGAGCTCTGGGAAGTGTTAATGGGAGTGCAGGCTGAAGGGCTGTGTCATTTTCCTTTGTTTTTATTAGAACTGGAATGAAGCTCCCAGTGGTAACAAAGTGTGGAGCTGGATGAACACAGCAGGCCAAGCAGCATCATAGGAGCAGGAAAGCTTGACGTTTCGGGCCTAGACCCTTCATCAGAAATGGGGGAGGGGAAGAGGGTTCTGAAATAAATAGAGAGAGAGGGGGAGGCGGATAGAAGATGGCTAGAGGAGAGGATAGGTGGAGAGGAGACAGACAAGTCAAAGAGGCTGGGATGGAGCCAGTAAAGGTGAGTGTAGGTGGGGAGGTAGGGAGGAGATAGGTCAGTCCAGGAAGGACGGACAGGTCAAGGGGGCGGGATGAGGTTAGTAGATAGGAGATGGGGGTGCGGCTTGAGGTGGGAGGACATCCTATTAACATCCTATTAGCTTTCCTAAGGAGATCAAAACTGGGAATTAAATATTCAAGGGTATTTGACAGTACAAAAGAAAGGGCAGGAATAAAAAGTTAGCTCAAACTCACTCTATCTCTGTTATTGTATCACCTTCCCTCCATTGCTCATGCTCTCCACTGATGATAATACAATATCTTCTCTCACTTGGTCTTACTCACCTCAACCCCAAAGGCACAAATCTCCCTCGCCCTCTATGCTACCTAGTCACTCACTTGGGACCTCTCCCGACCTGCACCAAAAGTAATAGCTGTGCCACCTTCATCAGCCTCTGTCCCTCATTCCAGGAGAAATATCGCCCACAATCAGGGAGAAAGAAATCAAATGTTAAGAGTCAAGGGTGGTATGCTGCCTGACATTTAGTTCCTCAACCCTTGTGAGGAATGCATCCTGAATCACTTATGGCTGACTGACCATGTCCAAGCCCCTGGACTTGTATTAGAACTTACCTTGGCAACCTTCTTGACTTTGTGTCTGCCCCAAATGGTGAAACAAGACAGAAATAATATGAGCCTTGTTGCTCTATCTGAGGGGGATAAAAGGCAAGGCAAGGCAGGGACGCTGAGAGCATCGAGATCAATTTAGATTTAGACTTTATTGTCACATGTACTCAAATAAAAAAGTACAAGTGTACAATGAAAAGTTTTCAATTTCGCCATACGGGCGCCATCTTAAATGCAAGTACGCAAGTATAAAAACTTATGAAAAGATAGAAAGAAATAAGGAATAAAGTTAAACGTTAAACATTACAGTCTTTCCTAGTATTAATTTGAAAATAAAGAAATAAAGCTAACATTTCAACCACTGCAGTCTTTCTTAAGTGTGTAGCCATGCTGGGACCATACGTCGTACAAGGGCTCGGTCTCCTCCTCTTTGGTATGCTTTCTCCACGCTGGCTCGATCTCTCATGCTCTCATCATCGCTGCAGATTTCGGCAGTACCCCCATCACCATGTTGGGCTCTTTCCTAGGATCTCAGACTGCCAAAGTCCTGACTCAGGTGCCATGGCCTCGTCCTTGCCTTCGGTCCACACACCAGGCATCGGGAAATCACCAGGAGCCCAACCATTGCCTCAGACTGGACATCTAGCCAACCACCAAATTCAACAAGTCCGATACCGCTGCTGCCACTCTTCAGAAGGTAGGGTAGTAGAAAAATAAACTACAGAAAAGAAAAATACTGAAACTAAAATAGGAAGGCTCAAAATGAGTGAGTGCTAAGAGAGCTAACAAACAGGTTAAAGACTCAGAATGGTCCAGTCCATGAGCTGGGTATGTATTCACAGTGTCCTTGGTGCAGTTTTCCAATTTTAATTGCCGTTTTGCCCTGAGATGCAGCATTGAAATGCAAAAGTGAACTGTAAGTGGATCGTAAATGTGCCATGGGAGTTCTTAGAGACTGGCACATGTCAGTTACCAATACCCATAGACATGGGGTGCACATGACTGGGCAGGCAGAGTGGAAGGTCTTATGCAAGATGAAATTGGATGGGCCGGCTATTACTGTAGTTGGTAGTGTCAGGGTTTGGGGTGGGTGAAAATGATTGGAAAAATGTTGCAGGTACAAGTGAGAGTGGTAGAGGCTGAATCTAGCTGGGAGATGGGCACAGAGCAGGGATTGAGTAAGTATACGGTAATGGAGAGAAGATGGTGGCACTTACCCTGACAAAGTGCAGGGGGACATTGATCTTCTTATATTGCTGGACATTGTCTCAGTCAACTGAAACTGCTTTAATCCGGGCAGCAAGCTCAGACTAGGCTGGCATGATCTTGCGTTGTGGTCTTCGCTGTTGGTTCTGGGTGAGGAGGAGGTCTCACCTGTGCCCATCCTGCAGGAGTTTCAGGACCTTACCTGCAAAGTGGGGCACTGATATATCCCCTGTCTGCCATGTTCAGGACAAATGTCAGCAACTGTGCAGGGCAGCTGCAGACTGATGGTGCTTGTCCAGGTACACAACAACACCTTAAAGGTGGTGCCTGTTCCAGGGTTGCCAGTAAATTCCGGTCTATCATGTGCTGTTCTTGGAACAGTGCATGGTAAGGTTGGGCAGAAATCAGAGTAAAGCATGCCTAGGGGAGGGAATGGTAATTAATGCAACAAATTTGGAGATTCAATGAGTAAAGTCATTTGGTCTTACTACAAGAATCCCTCCAATAAACTCAACATGACTTGCACTTAGCCAAAAGCCATAAGATTTGGAATGAAGTTTTGCAACTAACAAATCTCTTGTTTAACAGCACAACACCGGCATCGGATGTATGACAAAACTATGCCCCACATTGAAAAAGATAGTGAAAAATTAGATGTTTTAAATAAGGATTCCTATTTCAAGGTGGAAAGGAACAACAGGGTCAACTTGAACTATGTTCATTGGTTAAAATCACTGCAGAGTAATTATCGCTATCTTTATACTGCAATCCTGTTAAATGTTAGATGATGGAGCTCAAAGGGCTGAATTGAATGAATGAATTAATTGATTTATTTATTGTTACTTGTACTTTACAGTGAAAAGTACAGTCAAATACAGTGAAAAGCTTCAACTGCCACCACAATCCATCATCATTTTGAATGGTTTAAGAACAAAAGAATAATGGCTTAATGGCTAGCACTGCTACCTCACAATGTCAGGAATCCAAGTTCAATTCCAGCCTCAGGCGACTATCTGTGTGGAGTTTGCATATTCTCCCCGTGTCTGAGTGGGTTTCCTCTGGGTGCTGTAGTTTCCTCCCATAGCCCAGAGATGTGCACATTAGGTGAATTGGCCATGCTAAATTGCCATAGTGTCCAGGGATGTGCAGGCTAAGTGGGTTAGTCATGGGAAATGCAAGGCTACAGGGATTGGGTGGGGGGTGTGCGTCTGGGTCTGGGTCTGGTTCTTCGGGGGGGTCAGTGCGTACTTGGATGGGCCAAATGACCTGCTTCCAAGTTGTAGGGATTCTATGGTTCTACATAACTAACAGTCTTTCTTTGTTCCACTGCTCCCACCATGAATCCTGAGCTAGCTGCCCAATGATTTCACCTATCCTCTACTGCCTCACTGCTGCCTGCGCCAGATCCAGTTGTACTCTTCATGCGCCATCTTCACCGCTGAGTCCATCTCACTGATGCCGCTCTCAATGCCGGTTCCTGTGGTGGACCCACACTCCCGCCTCAAGCAGGTGTCCTCAGCACCAGATCTACTGCACCCAGGAGCTGTCATCAGCTCCTTGTCGATAGCCAGGAGTCCCAGCTCCAGGCCTACTGTGGCTACAACCAAGAGTCCCTGGTTCTGCTGCCATCTCAATAATGCCAGGAGACCCTGCTCTGGGCATACAGCGGTGAAGAGTCCCTGGCTCCGCTACCAGGACAGGCCACTGGCACCATCTTGCCAAAAGTCCTGCTCCAGCTGTCCTCTTCCAAGATGACACCTTCTCTGACAGGAAGAAGATGAAGAAAAGAAGAAAAAGAAAGAAGGTGAAAAGGGTAAGGAAGAAGGAAAGAGGCAGCTGGTCTGGAGCAGACAGGCTCAAGGGTTCAGGAGCCCACATGCTGCCTTACCTTGCCACTGCCACCATCTTGAAGGGAAAGGATCTTAGAATTGTGGAGCCTACTGTTGTTTCTAATTCCTAAGCTCCTAATCCTGCCTGCTATCAATTTTATTGTGTAGTTTATTTTTTGTCAATTGAGACAGCCCCCGAAAGCATGAAAAAGCCTCATCAATACATGCAAATTCTAGCTGTAGTTTGCCAGCATCATATATGTAAGCCCCGCCCAACCCTCGATCCACCAATAAAACTCATTGGACCAGTATCATGGAGTCATTGTAAACGTTTCTCCTGGCAGGTAATTAGATCACAGAGTTGATGTAAGCTACATTGTTTTACTTTCTTTTAAGGAAAGATCTATGTTCTGGATTTCTTATTTCTATGCATTTCGTCTTATCTGTTCTCAGTCAGCTCTGGCATCTTATCAAGATTCTTCTTATTGTTATGAAATGCCTTGTCTTGCAGTGAAATCACTTATTCAGCTATTTTCCTATTGGTATTGCAGCATTCAGCAGTTCATAATTAGATCATGCAAAGACTATCACTTTATTTTATTCTGTCCTGGGATTTTCGGCATGATTATCTTTTGTTGCCAATCCCTCGTGCCCTTGAATTGAGCGCAATGCTACACCCATTTCAGAGGGTAGTTAAGAGTCAGCCACATCACTCTGGATCTGGAGTCACATACAGACTAGGCTGGGTAAAAATGGCGACTGCTACAATCTAGAAGGGAGAGAGCAGCTAGTGCACAAGAATACATGTGCAATTTCTCCTCCAAGCCACAAGCTATGCTAACCTGGAACCTGTCGCTGGATCAAAATCCTGGAACTCCCTCCTTGACAGGTGTACTTAAACCCGAAGAACTGCAGTTGTTCAAGGAGACAGCTCACCCTCACCTTCTCAAAGGCAATTAAAAGTGGGCAATAATTTCTGGCTTAGCCAGCAAATCCCACATCCCATGAATTAATAAGCGAAAAAGATTTCCTTCCCTAAAGGACATGAGGAAATCTGTTCAGTTTTTCTAACAGTTAATGATTGTTCTCATCGTCACCATCACTGAGATTAATTTTCAATTCCAAACTTATTAATTTAATTTAAATTCCACCAGCTTGTATGGCAGGATTTGAATTCATATCCCCAGAGCACTTGCATGGACCTGTCAATTGCTAATGCATTGACATTTACCACAATACCATCATTTCTTCAGGGAAACAAGAATACGTTATTATTATAAATAATTTGGAAGGAAGAAAAGGAGCAGCTTCAACAACAGCCGAAAATGAGCCTATAAGACGTGGGCTTTCTCACACCCGGCACACAGGGTATACAAGCCAGGAGTCAGGTTTTTTTGAAAAACAATCTTCCTGAAGGCTGTGTTCAAGCAGACTGTTTAGATCTCCGAGACCTGCAACGAGACCTGGCATTCAAAATCACCTCGGCCTTTATCCTTGCACTGGTTCCTTCCAGTCTGCTTTGAGGAGATCCTACGCATCTGGTAGTCCACAACCATATTAAGGAGGTTAGCAATGCGCTGTTTGCCAAGATTAACCAATGCACTACCTGGAGTTCCCGGCTATTAAGAATGAAAAGGGACATTTGGAACTCAACAAAAGTACAAAGTGATTGGAGGGAGGGGTCTATGAAATGGAATGTCCTTCCTCCCATTGCATGGAGCTGTAGCCTTTTTCACCTTGAAATAGCACTATTTGACACATTATTTTTCCCTGTTAGATTAAAATAGATTACTCTTAAATATTCAGTTCAGACTACAAAGTGCATGTCTGTATAGGGCAGCTCAGTGGCTCACAGTACCAGGGATACAGGTTCAATTTCTGTCTGTGTGGAGTTTGCACATTGTCCCCGTGTCTGTGTGGGTTTCCTCAGGGTGCTCCGGTTTCTTCGCACAGGCCAAAGATATGTAGGTTAGGTGAATTGGCCATGCTAAGTTGCCCACAGTGTCCAGGGATGTGCAGGCTAGATGCATTAGCCATGAGAAATATGGGGTTACAGGGATACGGTAGGGGAGTGGGTCTGGGTGGGATGCTCTTTGGAGGGTTGGTGTAGTCTCGATGGGCCAATTGGCCTCACCTCACAGTAAAATCATTTATTAAGATTTTTTTTGTATCTATAGCATTTAGCAAGTGACTCAATCCTGTACAAATTCACCATATTAACTTTGGTAGTACATACTTCCAGACCACAGGGATCCTATGATCCATGTGGTTCAAGTGTACCAAAATAATTTTCACTTACACAACTTTAATCTGTCTGCTAACTTTAATGTATTTCTTAATTTTTCCCATGAATTGAACTGATGCTTTGTTTTCTAATGTTTCCGTTGCTTTCCAATATAACAGAATTTGGTTATTTTTCGTTTGATATAACTTTTATGTGAGTAGATTAACAATTGCCAGAAATCTGTGCCTGAGGCCAAAACTAACAACAGGATTGCTTAAGGCTGCAGCTGTCGCATCAACGTTGAGAAGTCAAGTGTAAACCAACAGCAAACCAACCGAAACTGCAAAAGCTCCATATGTATAGGCGTATATTCTCCATTTTCTGCACCCTCCATTAAATGAGCATGGAGTAACCAGAGACAAACAATCAGGAAGGGATTGGAAAACACAAAGGACAAAAGAAATGACCAGATAGCAAAAAAGAGAACCTGCAGGATTGAAAAATCACCCATGGACCTCAGGCCAATGCAATTCATGAGTGCCAGCTGCAGTACCAGAACAGAGTTCAGTAAGTGACTCAAACATGTATAAATTCACTATATTAACTTTAGTAATTACATTTTACCTCCAGTTCAGCCTTTATTAAGTCAATACTAGATCTATTCCAACAATCATCTCACCTTTGCCCCATCAATGGGTACACTATCTTGAGTTGATCATATGATTGGGGTATGCTGAAAGCAAACTTTATACATACAGTTTTCTTAGATCATTGAATGTTCCAATTATCTGTTTCTATTTCTTTGAAAATGATTTCCCTGATCAACATCCATTTAGAGTGACGTAGAATAGAATATTTGTTATATGGACCAACAACTGACAGTGTATTTTGAAGCTAGGAACTTTCAATTAGAGAGGTAAACTTGAGATTTTCACTGTTCAAGTTCAGACATCTCGGAAAACGGTGGATTGCTTGATTCAGGTTAGGTCTCTTGAAAATACAAGTTTATTGCCTGGATACAAGAATTGAAGTTGCTTGTTATCTCTTTCCTTTGGTGATCAGCAAGCTGATCCAGTACACACTGTATATGGAAGCTAAAGAAATGATCCACTGATCTCTTGCACAGCTTATTCTATTAAGTACTGAGCATTCAGCTCAGGTGTAGATATTTCTATAGATGGTAGCCATACATTGACTCCTTAAATGTGTGTGACAAGTTGAGCACTGGAGAGATGGCAGCAATATTTGTACTGGTACATTCATTATCACCGTTATGTTGCTCTTCATCCACCATAAAGAGCTGCATATGCTTCATACAATCTGTGTTGTTAAATAATGAGAGCAATACAGTCCAGATTTATGAAAAATCATTTGGAGTTTTTCCCAATGGCAAGACACATGTAATACATCCTTGGTGACCTCAGCCCTTTCCAGATCAGGGAACTCTACCAACTCTTTGAGGTTCTCAATCACCCAGCTGATGAAGGAAAGCAAACACATATTTTCATCAGCGCAACATCTGTGTCAGTGTACTTACTATTTTGAATGCATTGTTGACAATTTGAGACAGGCACCCAGCTTCAAAAACATTAGATTCTTTCCAAAAAATATTGTATACATTGAGTGATGAATCCCAAAAATGACTCTGGTATGATCAGCTGCAAAAGATGACAATTTCTTGGCAATTATTTTATACTTATGGCCTCTCATAAGGCTCTTTCCCACAAGAGAAACAGGATATTCTCTTTATCCATATCATCAAAACCTTTCTTGATTTTAAAGACCTTATATTGGTATACTGTGAAGAAATAAACAAGGTAAAAATGCTCTGACCAAGGTTTGATTCAAGCTTCACAAACTTTCCTACTTTTCAAATCTGGGCCATTAACAATGAAACCGTGTACTGGTTCTTACACCATTGCCGATCACTCAGCCAACATTTATTCTTCTACATGACCTAGACTTGCAACTTCCAAGTAAAGTGACCTCCATATTCTTCCAACCTTTCATTTGTCTCTTTTATTCTCATTATTTCTTTCATTCATGCAATGCGGCAAGTGGCCAAAGCTTCTTCAACGGAACCTTCTGAGCCCCCAACCTCTGCCACCCAAAAGACAATGTTTGAGGAAGTTAATGGTTAAGTTGCCAAAAAGGTGCTGCTTTGTCTTGGATGGTGTTGAGCTTTCAAACTTCATTTCAAACTTTTTAGAGTCGCACTCATCCAACAAAGTAAGTATTCCATGAACACTTCTGGCTTGTGCGTTTTTGATGGTTTATCAGTTTTGGGGAGTCAGGATGTGAATTACTAACTGCAGGATTCCTAGCTTCAAAAACAAAAGAACTGCGGATGCTGTAAATCAGGAACAAAAACAAAGTTGCTGGAAAAGCTCAGCAGGTCTGGCAGCATCTGTGAAACGAAAAAAAAAGTTAATGTTTCGCGTCTGGTGATCCTTCCTCAGAACCCTTCTGAGGAAGTGTCACTGGACCCAAAATGTTAACTCTGTCTTTTCCTTCACAGATGCTGCCAGACCTGCTGAGCTTTTCCAGCAGCTTTGTTTTTGTTCCTAGCTTCTGACCTGCTCTTGTAGCCATTGTATTTCTGTGGCTCATTCTGTGGCTCATTCAGTAGCCTTTCTGGTCTGGAAGTAAGATTAAATGTTGACGATTTAATATGTGCACAGCATTATCAATTTAATAACAGGCTCAAGACCAAACCACAATTTAAGAGAAAGGTACACAGGATTTAAAGTGATATGAAACAGTACAAGAGAATTAAAGGAACAGGAAACCGAGTGAAATCAAGAAGTCATCAGACTCCATCAACTTTCTAAGGTTCAAAAATATCAAACACCACACGATAGATTAATGTGCAATGTTTTTAAATCCTTCAATGTGAGAATTAACTGCTCCAAATGTATAGTTAAAACAGAAACAAAACAATGTCCAGTTTTATCTTACAAATATGACTATTGTAGGAAAGTGAGGCATTTCCAGAAAATGTGAAAAACTAAAAAAAAAATTTGAACTGCTTACTTGCACAAAGAGGACAACACTTTATAGGATCTGTAAACAAGAAACATCTTTTGAAAAGAACTCAGACTATCAAGACATGCATTCATTGGAACATTTGTCTTTAAATGATGATATACCACCTTTAAACAGTATAACTCAACCATTCTTACATGAGACAGATGAATAATCTGAATCAAATATGACATAGATCATTGAGGTTAACAGTCATTCAGCTAATTACAAACTTGACATTGTGGGGAGTGTTACTATTTCATCCAAAATCACCCCTTGATTGAAGACTATGAAACTACAACTTGCTGACAGATAGCGGAATAGCATAGGCAGGACAACACTCAAAATCAAAGGAATGCTAGGGGTGTTCTTAAAACGTCAAACAAAATCCGTACTAACATGTCTCATTTTTGTTCAGAGAAACATAATTTGATCCTAAAAGTTGACAGTATGTTAAAGAACTTCGACAAACTAAAAAGCCAAATACCAATAATCAACATAACTTTATTCCAAAAAAGGAAGACTTCTTAGATCTCAAAATTATGTTCACTGAAACAAAGACAAAAGGTACACCACTCAAGGTTATTTGTGTTAGTGTTAGCCAACTCTTTACAATAAAGAGATCAGAAGATACCATGGAAATCACAGGTCCGTAGGAATTATTCAATTGCCTTCTAACTGCAAGTGAATCTTCAAAATCTGATCATCAGTCTTGAAGCCACAACCACCAGGAGTTAGTAATGGACTGTTGATGCTGTCAATACGGTTTTTTTTAAACGAAGTAGTACCGAAAGAGCACAGTCAGCTTTCCTGTCAATGGAACCTGATAATGTGACAGTGTTATCTAAAATAACACACACAAGAATGAAAGGATCGTGGTGAGTCTATCTTATGACAGCATCAAAAAGAGATTAATTCTTGCACACAACTACCTTCCCTGACACTATCTGAAGAAACTAAAGATTCTCGAGGGAAGAAAAACCATCTACAGCAACGTCAGCACCAGAACTTGTCGTCTGCAAAGGGCACTTGGGAAATCAAGATTCAGCAAAATTCTAATATACTGTATCTGAAGTTTCATCCTGAACGCAACCAAATCATCAGCCATTAATGGTCAGAAAGTTGGGGGGAGGTGAGGTCATGATAAACAGAATTATATATTTGTAATAATTGCATAAAGAATTTAGTAACCAGAAAAATAGTTGAGGGAAGATATTGTTAAAATATTGTAAGATTGATTTCAAGTTTGCTGTCATGTGCATAAACACACGGAATGTGAAAAAATAATGTCGGTGAGCTGCAGACACAGATAGCCAAGTAGAATTTGGAGACAAAATGATAATGGAGGCCTGGCTAAAAAACAACCAGGACCAAACACAATAAAAACCGAAAGAACTGTGGATGCTGTAAGTCAGGAACAAAAACAAAGTTGCTGGAAAAACTCAGCAGTTCTGGCAACATCTGTGAAGGAAAAAACAGAGTTAATGTTTCAGGTACAGTGATCTTTCCTCAGAACTGACGATCAATTCTGAGGAAGGGTCACCAGACCCGAAATGTTACCTCTGTTTTTACCTTCACAGATGCTGCCAGACCTGCTGAAATTTTCCAGGATACTGAATATTCCTGGCTACAAGGTCTTCTGGAAAGAAAGGGACGGAGAGAAAGAAAGAAGAGTTATAATATTGGTGAAGGAGAATATTACACTACTGGAGACAAAATATACATGGAAATTCCAAGTACAGAATCAACATTGTTTGAGTGGAAAAAGACAATGACAATTTACAATTTCTAAAAATAATGCTTAACTGGAGGAGGGCCAATTTCAATTGGGTGAAAACAGACATGTCCCTAATAAATCAAAATTCAAGATTTGCTGCCAAAACTGTAACGCAGCAAAACAAAAGCAGAAATCACTGGAAAAGCTCAGCAGATCTGGTAGCATCTGTGGAGAGAAAGCAGAGTTAACGTTCCAGATGTGGAGACACTTCTTCAAAATTGATTTTAGCTGGCATACTGAGCTCTATATTGCAGAGGCTGAATGCTAGCTTTCAGATACTTCCCTCTATCTCCACCAGACCATGACCCCACCATTGAACATCAGGCCATTGTGTCCACTATAGTCACTGGCCTCATTTCATCTGGTGATCTACCCCTCACTGCCTCCAAGCTATTAGCCCCCCAACCCCACATAGCCTGTTTCTACCTCCTTCCCAAAATTCATGACCTGGACTGTCTGTTCCTGCCCCACAGTACTCACCTCTTCCTACCTCAACTCAGTTTTTCCTCCCCTTGTCCAGTCCCTTCCAACTTATATTTATGATTCTTCTGATGCTTTTCTTCAGTTTCAGAATTTCCAGTTTGCAGGCTCCAGCCACCTCCTCTTTACCATGGATGTGCAATCTCTTTACACATCCATCTTCCACCAGGATGGTCTCAGGGCTTTCTGCTTCTTCCTGGAGAAAAAGCCTGAACAGTCCCATTCCACCAACACCATCACCCTCCTCTGCCTAGTCGAGCTCATCCTCATTTTGAACAATTTCTCCCATAACTCCTCTCACTTTCTTCAGATTAAAGGTGTGGCCAGGGATATCTACAAAAGCTTCAGTTATGCCTATCTCGTTGTAGGGTACGTGAAACGTTCCTTGTTCCAGCCCTATTCTGGACCCCATCTACAACTAACTGCATATAAAACCTTGTTAGGCCGCAGTTGGAGTATTGTGTGCAGTTTTGGTCACCACATTACCAGAAGGACATGGAAGATTTGGAAAGAGTACAGAGAAGATTCACCACGATGTTGCCCAGTTTTGAGGGCATGGGCTGTGAGGAAAGGTTAAAAAGACTGGGATTGTTTTCATTGGAAAGACAACGGCTGAAAGAAGACCTGACAGAGGCCTACAAAATTATGAGAGGCATAGATAAGGTCGAGAGTTAAAGCATTTTCCCAGAGTTGAAGTTTCAATTGCAAGAGGGTACAAGTTCAAGATGAGAGGGGAAAAGTTTAAGGGAGATGTGCGAGGGAAGTTTTTCACAAAGAGGGTGGTAGGAGCCTGAAACACACTGCCAGAAGAGGTGGTGGCAGCAGCCACATTGGCGATGTTTAAGAGGCACCTGGATAGTTACATGAAAATGGAGGGAATAGAGGGATACGGACCAAATAAGGGCAGAAGGTCTGGTTTTTAAGATTAGTTAGGGCATGATGATGAGCCTAGGCTTGGAGGGCTGAAGGGCCTGTTCCTGTGTTGTACTTCCCTTTTGTTCTTTTGGTTTTTTTTGTTCACAGCTCTTTCTGTGGTACAGCGATGACCATCAGTGCTGCTTCCCTCTCTCATCCATAATTGGAAAAGCTTATCAATTTTGCTTTAAATTTCCACCTCACTCTTACCTTCACCTGATCCATCTCTGACTCTCCTTTCTCTTCCTTGACATCTCTGTTCCCATTTCTAAGTATAAGCTGGTCATCAGTATCCACTACAAACCAATCAGTTCCCACAGTTACCTTCACTGTACATCCTCACACCCTGCTTACTATGAAGACTCTATTCCCAGTATCTCCATCTCCATCACATCTGTTTCAATGATGCCTGCTCTACAAGGGACTTGTGAAATGTCCACCTTCCTCCTCAAATGAAGATTTCCCACTGCCATGGTTGACAGGGTCCTCAGCTGGGTTTGACCCATCTCCTGCACTTTAGCCCTCACCCCTTCTCTTCCCTCCCACAATTGTAATAGGGTCTCCTTTGTCCTTACCTAACACCCCACCAGCATCCACATCCAGAGGATCATCAGCTGCCATTTCTGCCACCTCCGGTGGGATGTCACCACCAAACAGATATTCCCCTCTCCTCCCTTGTCAACCTTCCGCAGGGACCATTCCCTCCAAGATACCTTGGTCCACTCCACCAAACCCAATGTCTCCTCGCCACCTCCATGGCACTTACCCGTGCAGTTGCTGAAGATGTAACACCTGCCCATTTACTTCCTCTCGCCTCAGTATCCAAGAGCCCAGACGTATCTTCCAGATAAAGATTTACCTGAACGTCACACAATCTAGTCTACTGCATTCGATGCTACCTTTGCTCTGTACACAAAAAAGTTGCCTCCCCATTAACACACCACAGTGTTCATTGGCCAGCATCTCTGTCTCAGGCATGCTGCAGCAATCCAGTGAAGCTCAATGCAAGCTGGAAGAAGAGCAGAAATAATAAGAACTGCAGATGCTGGAGTCAGAGATAACACAGTGTGGAGCTGGAGGAACACAACAGGCCAGTTCGCGTCAGAAGAGCAGGAAAGTTGACATTTTATGTCGGGACCCTTCTATAGATATGGGGAGGGGGAAGGGAGCTGGGAAATAAATAGAGAGAGGAGGGGTGGGGCTGGGGAAGGTAGGTAGGATGGTGATAGGTGAGTGCAGGTGATACATATCCAACGTATCATTCTCCGCCACTTCCGCCACCTACAGTAGATGTGACTGAAATGGAGAAACTGGAATGTGGGCCAGGCTTGTTCAGCCAGAGGGTGAGAAATGGTCAGTGAGAATTCTACATAGTAAGCCAGGAAACAAACATTATTCTAAGACCCCTTTTTAAGCCTCCAACTGCTCATTCAGTTCCATTCACTGAATACTTACCAAACTAGTCCTAACAATTAATGTATAATAATTTCAATTTGTCAGTTTCATAAGATTAAGTATTTGAGAAACTGGGAGAAAAGAATGGAGTTCTTACAGGAAGCAGATGGGAAGAAACCTATTCAACATAGTTTTTGGAATGAGTGGACTTATAATTGAAGCCTTGTGGCTTCTTTGAATGACCAGAGAGCTTAAAAAGACTATCGTTCGTCATTGTTTTCTCTGCAGTGATTACTTGGATGATCAGAGTTCACTTGCTAACTACCAACCTGAAGATGCCAGGACTATCATGTTTTGTGGCACTGCAGAGGGTGAGTCTAACCTTAAGTTTTATTAGTGGAGGGGTGTTCCACAGAGAAACGGAGGTTGAGAGGGAGGAGAGCGTCAAGTTCCCCGGAGTGATAATGACCGACAACCTGTCTTGGACTTTTCACATAGATGCGATGGTCAAGAAGACACATCAACACCTCTTCTTCCTCAGGTGGCTCAGGAAATTTTGCATATCCATGAGGACCCTTGTCATCTTCTACAGATGCAGCATTGAAAGCATACTGTCAGGGTACATAACAGCCTGGTATGGCAACTGTTCCACCCCGGGTCCATAAGAAACTACAGAAGGTGGTGTGCACAGCCTGGACCATCACGGAAGTCAGCCTTCCATCCATGGACTCTATTTACACAGTTTGTTGCCACAGAAAGGCTGCCAACATCATCAAAGACCCATCGCACCCCAGTAATGACCTCCTACAATCTCTTCCATCAAGCTTGAACGCATGCACCAGCAGGTTCAGGAACAGCTTCTTCCTGGCCATTACTAGCCTAAGAAATGGACTGTCTAGCCTCAAATAATGCTGATCTTGCTAATGTTGATCTCACCTTGTGCACGCTCTGGCAATGTAACCTGTTTGCTGCTAAGTTTTTGTTTACAATCTTTGATCTGTACATCCTTGCTTACTATGATCTGCTGTACTGCTCATAAAGAAAGTTTTTCACTGTACTCCAGTTCATGTGACAATAATTATGTCAATCAAGAAGCCACCAGAAACAAGACAACATCCTTGAGAGGCTCATTAGAGTCACAGGCCTGGATAGTACCTGCCCCCAACAGGTGTGTTTTCAGTAGGAGGTCACATAGGAGTAGGAGGGTGCCCAACCCACCAACTTTCTATCTACCCAACAGTTCGTCCTTACAATTTGGAGCAAGAGGGTACCAAACTCAGCAACTCACTCACCATATGTAAGTAAATAATTGTAGGTGAACTGAATTTGTTGAAATCTCAGTTGACTCCCATATTACTCTATCAGTTGGTTCAGACAGGTAGGTGTGAGAGATAAGCAAAAACTTCAAAAGTTTTTAAAAACTTGGGAAGGAGAGTGGTATTATTTTCCAACTCTTTGCGCATTGTGGGAAATGTCCTTGCTTCAACTCCTAATGGATTTTAAAACCCCTAGACACAATCTTGATACCTCCTCCACAAGTTCAACAAATCCTGCATCTTACTGAACTGGGTCTGGGGTCATTGGGGATTTCACCCTGAAACTGCTTGCAGTTCCAGCAGCACAAACTGTGGGGCTGTGAGGTCCCACTATCCAACAATTTGATGTGCCACCAGTGTACAATGCAGTGGGGCAATCTTGCTCAGCCGGAGCGTGAGAAATGGTTAGTGAGAGTTCTTTATAGTAAACCAGGAAACAAATATTATTCCAAGACACCTTCCTAAGACTACATCTGCTTATTCAGTTCCATTCACGATATACTTATCAAAATAGTACTTACAACTAATGTATAATACTTTCCATTTGTCAGTTTTGTAAGATAGTGTTTGAGAGCCGCACGTTATCCAGATAGGCAGTCAAGTATTTATAGGTGATTTTAAAGTAGTTTATTAAGCTGAGAAACAACAGTATAAGCTTAACACGCTAGCTAAATGGACACGGAGAGGAAATGATCCATGACAGTTGAGAGTTGTTTACTGAACCAAGAGGACCAAAGGATGGTTGGCACAGAGCGATTTAACCCCAGTAGCTTGTGATAGTAATATTCTGCTCGCAAGCCAAAGTACCCTGGCCTTTCTCTTCTACCCCAGTCTTGCTAAATGTAATGAAGGCAGCTGTCAGATCCGGACTTTGGTCTCTGAGTACCTGTTAATGTACTTTATTTCCAGCAGCAGGTAACTTACATTAAGTTGATATCTTCTAACCAAAGATTGTAAGATGTCAAGGTGGTTACTTTCTCCCTTTTCTACCATTTTAACTCAAGGTCACTTTTTAGTTTGTCTCTTGCTGAGAGTCATTTGCTAGCACCTTGCGAAACATACCCACAAATAAAAGGGTCCACATTGATTGTCATCTCAACTTAGGCATGTTGACAAGGATTTGTGAATCAAGAGGCTGTGACATTTCTAGGTTTTTCCAGCGAAAGAGGACAGTTTCTGCACCATGGTGTTCTAATTGCCTATTTATCAATTTCATAAGAATTCAAATTTAATTCAATTTATTCTGAAACTTATAATTTAAGGTCCCATTTCTTCCAGTCCTAAATTTAATTTGGTATTTATCTAGTTCATTACATAAGCTTCCTAAATCATGCTGAATTTTCAGCAACAAAATTTCTCCCTGCAGTTCTTCTTACTTTGCTGCCATCGGATAATTTGAGAGGAATAAATTTATTTCAACATAGAGCTCATCAATGGAGATCAAATGTGACAGAAGTCTGATCATTAACCTCTACGGAAACCCATTCTGTGCCTCACTCCATTTGAACATTGTTATTTCTTTTCGGAGTGTCTTGCTGGCCCATAATCAATTTCTGTTTAACCTTGTGTTTGTTCAAAACAGATTTAAACTGTATGGTTACTCCCTGAAAAAGCTTGCAATGTCTGATTTTAAGTTTTGTAATGTAAGTTTTTGCAAATCTATTAAAATATTGGTGGCTTTTTCGATTGTATTACTGCCATCCTTTGGATAAATGCATTTGAGATATGTAAAAAGAAGTGTCAAGTTTGATTTATGATAGTTTTCCACCTCAACCCATTTAAACCTACAGAACATACATTAGCTTAAAATGGATTGTGTGCAGTTGTACAAAAATTGACAATTGGGTCATTGCATAAGTAATAGCTCAAGCATTTGGTGAATATTTTGCTGCAAGATTTCTATCCATTTTAGGAATAAAGAGCGCATTAAAGACACTGCTGTAACAAAGCTACTTCACTATCATCTACATTGCCAGATATTATACATAGTTTAAATCATTTAATTTCTACTTAAGAACTGGAAGTAAAATGACTCTTCAAGAGTCCAAGCTGAATCTGTTTGCACTTAAACAATTCACAAAATCAAATCTGAATGCAAAAGCAAAGTACTGCAGAAGCTAGAAATCTGAAAATAAAAAACCCAAACTGCTATACGACAGGTCTGACAGCATCTGCAGAGAGAAACCGAATTAGCATTACAGGCCTTAAGAACATGAGAACAAAGGAAATTCAGAAAAATGATACGTCTTGAACAAATAGAAGATGGTGGGGGTGTGGAGTCTGACATTAGGGTGATAGGTAAAGAACAAAAGGGAAGATCTGTGATAGGGGTGAAGACAGTGGAGAGTAAGTGACAAAAGATATCATTGTATAATGCTAATGGGTACATTAAATAAACAAAACAAAGTGTCCAGATGAGCATGAATAACCACATGGATGTCCAAATGCAACACCAAGGAACAAAAATAGAATCAAGACAAATTGAATCGGCAAAAAAAAACACAAAATAAAAGAGAAGCAATGATAATAATCTAAAGTTATTGAAGATATTGGTGAAACTAGAATGATGCGGAATGCCAAATTGAAAGATGGAGTGTTGTTCATTAAGCTCATCTTAAGCTTCATTGGAATGTATAGTCGACAGAAAGGTGAGTATGGGAACAAAGTGGAGAACTGAAATGACAACCAACAGGAAGCTCAAGAGTTATGGGACTGAATTTTATCAAAAATAAACTAAGGTTCCATTTTGTAAAGTTTTCTGGGAAGTTTCTGTCTGTGTGTTGCTGAGAGTTTCCTTATGCTTTTCTTCAGAACACACCTCAATATATATGTACCATGTCTCTTCGACACTGAGCTCACACTATTGTATGCTCAGCAATAATCGAAGTACTTATCACTGCCAGGTCTTCTTGGGATTCCTGATACTAGCGCCATTTGTAAATCTGAGACATGAACCAGGTCAACCACTCCCAGCCAGGAGCTGTCCTTCACAGTGCACATAAGGGAGGTGATCAAAAAAGAAACACTTCTGAGGGCACATAGGTGGTATGGGCAATACTGCAATTTAAATACAAGTGCACACTCTTAAAATGTTTCGCTATTTTACATCATCAGCAGTCTGATCAGCAGTCTTTATAACTGCAGCTTTAAGAACCAAGCTACACAATTTACTTTTCCTCAGTAACATCCAATGGAGTGCGACTCTTTCCACGATGCCCAGTGTAGTCTAACATCTTCTCATTGTTCAATGTAGCACATATAACGCTGATGGCATGGTGTCCTCATTTTCTGGTCCATCTGCCTGTTTTCTAGTTTGCAAGCAGATTTATAAAACACATCATGTAGGTTTTTGGAACACCGCACTATTCCGTACTTTTGCTGGGATGTTATCAGGGCCCATAACCTTTACAGTATCTGGTGCCTTCAGCTATTTCGTGAAATCATGTAGAGCGAATCAGATTGGCAGAAGCCTGGCATCTGAGATGCCAGACACTGCTGGAGGAGGAAGAGATGGATTATCTACTTCCATTTCTGGCTGAAGATGATTACAAATGCTTCAGCTTTATCTACTTTTGTAAACAGCTTGTAATTTTTCACTTGTTTTGTACACTGATTCTTTTTCTTTATGATTTTTTTTTAGTCTACATTATTTATATTGTAGACATAATTCACTAAGGCAGCTGATAGGCAGTCAACAGCTAGCTGCTGGCAATCATGCTAAAACTGTGTACAGCAACTTAGTTACGGAACTAGTGATTGACATGTCTAGAAAAAGCTAAGGTCAGTAATAATGGCCATGAACTTTAAAGTAACTTGGTAGTGTAGAATTTGAATACTACTGAAAAGAAACACATGATGCTCAAGCTTTTTGACTTGCATTCATCAGGACAAATGCAAGAATGCCGAATTTTAAATGACTACAACAATTTGCACAACAAGAGGGAAAGGTGCTAATTAATAGCAATTTGCTTCTAATTGGCCAAGGTGTTGCTGTGGAGAAAGTAACAGGGTATTTGCTCCCTTTGCTCCTGGGTAATTCAGAAACATATAAGGCTTAAACATAATTTCTTCATGGGGAGAATGGATCCCTGCAAATATATGTCTTAATCTCTAACAAGTGTAAATGGGTCATGTTACCCTCCCACTCCATGCCTTGTCTGATGCCCACTAACCCATGAAACTCCCATTCTCATCAATTACCCTTGTCCTGGGAATCTCTGTGATCCCGAGACTCCAGGATGTTTTGGAACCAGCAGCTGTTGCCTTCCTTTGTTGTCCTAAGAGCAACCTTTTATTGGCTGGCAACAAGCACTGGGTCTCTGTCCCCCACATGCTTCATTGCAGGAGAGCATGCCCCTGTTGTTTCTCTACATTGTTCTGTTGTTCAGCAGGCCTTCCCTGCTGAATGGGTTTCTCCATTGCTGTCCAACTGGCAGGCAAGATCAATAAAGTGTTAAGATGATCCTGCCAATAAACTTCATCAGGTTGCTAACTATAGCAGTGCCCATCAGCTCTTGTATAATGTAATGTCACTGAGGAGGTTAATGTTCATGTTACTTTGACTCCACACATTCTACTGATGTCATATGTAGTCTGTAGGTAGAGAAATGGAATTCTATTCTAGCTTTGTTCGAGCAGATGTATCTGTACCAGCTCCCTAGTGTTCTAGTATTTATTCATGACGAAATAAAGTTGTATTTATTGCTATTATGTAATAAACCTTTTTTTTTAACTAACAGCACGCCTTTTCTGCAGATATAGGATGATATATCCCCTAATACTTATTACTAGATAGTCACAAGACCAAGTAGAGACAAAGGAGACTGCCAGCGTCCAGTTGCCTCCTCCTTCATTACACCACCTTGTTCCCTTTCCAATATTTCTGTCCTGGGCTTTCTGCAGGGCTCCAGTGAAGCTTAGCGCAAAAGGGAAGAACAGCATCTCATTTTCCACTTGGGAATACTGTAGCCTCAATATTGAGTTCAATAATGTTAGAACCCTACCACCTCATGCCAAGTCCTTCACTAATTCCCACACCCCAGGCTCTGTCATGGCATGGGCTATTTCAGCACAGCCATTTTCACCTACCATAGTCCCCATTATCAACTTCTCTCCTTCCCTGGCTTGCTATCATCCATCTTTCTTTCTGTCTAACTGTCTTTCTCTCTCTCTCTCCATCTCTACCTAACAGCTTACTCCTTCTCTTCTCCCATCCCCAACCCAGTCTTCATTTTACACATATTCTCCTAGCTACTATTAGTTCTGAAGAAGGGTCACTGGACGCAAAATGTTAATTCTGCTTTCTTTTGGCATATGTTGTCAGACCTGCTGAGTTTCTCCAGCAATTTCTGCTTTTGCTAAAGACAAAGGAAGATTTTGTAAGTGAATGACCTCAAACAACCCCTTAATCGGTACCAGATACTGGTATGGGTGACATATCCATCAAGGCACCCGGAGTAGCATAATACTGCGGAGAAAATAGCACAGCCACTGTGATGTCATCAATCTGGTAGACCAAACAATCAAAGACAAAATTAAGCTTTTAAGAAGAAATGATTATCCTTTGCCTTTTGATTATTTTAAAAAGTGCAGATTAAAGATTTGGACATGTACATGGGTTTAAGACAGAAGTTGAAATATCATAAGCAAACTTTGAAAAAATATTTTTATTATTGTAAAGTTCTCTACAAATTGTGAAGTGGAAAAATATAACATTCCACAAATATAGAATTAGTTTTCTTGGGCCAGAAAGGTCATTTCTAAATAATTGTGACTTAATATGTTACTAAAAATCACTTTAGTAGGCGCAAATTTTTTAGCAATCCTACTGTGTGCCTAATTGCGTAAAAATGAAAGTTCAGATGAATTCAAGTGATCTCAAAAATTTTCATCTGCAAATACTTCAATTACACACTGTATTGAGGAGCTGAGAATCACTGGCTGCAACTTCTGGATTTCCATGTTTAACTGTGCGTGTGTGGACGCCCAAAGTTGCAGTCAACTTCAAGCATTATGACAGTAAAACGGATGGTTTCTCTATTATTAAAACTGCAAATCCTGGACCATTATTATTAATTCAATGTCAATGCCTAATATTTCCTCTGTACTGTGCCTTTTTATCCCGATAGAGTTGCCACACAGTGTAGGAAAAAAACAAAGCCATATGGAACTCAAAACCATTAATGTTGTTTCTCTCTTCACAGATACTGCCAGATATACTGAGTTTCTCCAGCATTTCCTGTGATTGTTTCAGATTTCCAGCAGTATTTTGCTTTAATTTTTATTAGAACAACGCTGAACCCGGAAGAAATGACTTTATTGTGATTTCTTTGCAGCCAGATTTTGTTTTCACATAAATGTTGCTGACTTCCTGCAATGGTATGTATTAATTTTTGCAGTGTCCGCTTAGTGTAAATACTTGTTCCATAAAACAGATAAGAAGTCTAAGACTTCTCCTCTCCTGTAAATCCCAATAATGTGAAAACACTTCTGAAAACATTATTCCGATTTAATAATTCCTTAGAGGTGATGAGTCAACATATAACTTTGGCAAGCTAAGGGAAGAGTGAATACTACTGCATGTATTCTAAATTTATTCTTTTAAGGGATATGGTCATTGCAGGCTAGTCAATATTTATTGCACATTCATAACTGACTTTGAGAAAGTAGTGAGCTACCTTCCTGAACCACAGCAGTCCCTTTGGTGTTGGTACACACAAGGCCGTTAGGGAGTGAGTTCCAGGATTTTGAAACTGAAAGAAAAGGATATATTTCCAATTCAGGATGGTGAGTGGCTGGGAAGGACCTTTGCAGGTGATGGTTCCTCATATATCTGTTTTGTACTTCTAGTCACTTGTTTTGTAAGATGATATTGAAAGAGTCTCGGTGAGATGCCTCAGTGCACATTGTTACTGATGGCACATACTGTTACTATGGTGTGTTGGTGGTGGAGGGGGAAATGTTGAAGGTGGCAAACGAAGTGCAAATCAAGAGCACTGCTATTTTCCTTGTAGTCTCAAGCTTCTTGAGTGGTTTTGGAATGGTGCTCATCCAGGCACGTGGAGAGTGTCCATCACACTCCTGATATGTGTTTTATCAACAATGGACAGTACAGCGAAAGCCGATAAATGTGTTATCTGCCACAGAATTCCCATTGTCTAATCTGCTGTTGTCGTCGTAGTCTTTATATGAGTGATCTAATTCGGTTTCTGTTCATTATAACCCCTAAGATGTTGATTGTGGAGTATTCAGTGATGTAAAGCCATTGAATCTCAAGGGGAAATGATAAGATTCTCTCTTGTTGGAGATGGTCATTTTAACTTACCATTTATCAGTCTAAGCCTGCCTGTTGCGACCTTTGAACTGGACTAGTTTAGAATCTGATGAGTCACAAGTAGTGCAGGCCATTGCAAACAGTTAGGGATGGCACAGTCGCTCAGTGGTTAGCACTGCTGCCTCAAAGCACCAGGACCTGGGTTCAATTCCACCCTTGGGTGACTGTCTGTGTGGAGTTTGTATATTCTCCCCGTGTCTGTGTGGGTTTCTTTCCACAGTCCAAAGATGTGCAGGCTAGGTGGATTGGCCATGCTAAAAATTGCCCATAGTGTTCAGGAATGTATAGATTAAGGGGATGGGGTCTGGGTGGGATGCTCTCAGGGTCAGTGTGGACTTGTTGGGCTGAAGGACCTGTTTCCACACTGTAGGGATTCTATGATCTATGACTATTGTGTAATCAGCAGCTAATAAATAGATACATTAATTGCCATGTGTGATGAATACCTGGACCAATAGATTGCTCTGTAGGAGGCAGTGTGCCCACCTGGGTCCATGACTGTTGCATACGGCTCATGTCTTCTGCATTATTCATCAGCTACACACATGAATGGAGGGCGCAATATGTAGTACTTTCAACTACTTAAAGTTTACCTCCCTCGATTGAAGGATTCATTCAAGAGTGCAGCCTCAAGAACCCGAATGTAATGCTGTAAAGTTTAATGTCCTTAAATGGGTGCTCAAGTTCAGTGAATCTATCTTGCAATGTCATTACATGCCAACTGGTCTCATGTGCTGCTCCGCTAACTAAACACGGTCAACACTCACTCGAACAACAACTAAAGTTATCAATTAATCTCATGTGAACCTAAGCTTCATATGCATTACCTCATTGTCACATTTATAGCACCTTTTGCTCAGCTAATGAACTTGCACACAAATTATTTTATTCTTTCTTGGTAAGTGGGTGTCTTGGGATCGCCCAGCATTTGTTGCCCAATTCTAAATGCCCTTGGGGAGAGCCATTTTCCTGAACCTCTGGAGCTTTTGTGTTGTAATTATACCCACAATGTCATGATGGAGGAAGTTCCTGCTTTTTGACTCAGAAACAGTGTTAAACAATAATATAGTTACAAGTCAGAATTGTGACTAACTTAGAGGGAAACTTGCAGGTGATGGTGGTTTGATGTGTCTGTCGAGAAGCAGATGTTTGGAAGTTGCTGTTGAAGGAGGCTCTGAGAGTTGTTGCAGTGCATCGTTTACATAGTACACGTTGCACCTATTATACAATAGAGGTGAAAGGAGACAGTGTTTGAGGTGGTAGATGGTGTGCCAGCCGAATGGGCTACTTTGTTGAGCCTCTGGAATGTTGTTGGAGCTGCCCTCATCCAGACAAGTGTGAGCATTTCATCACACTCCTGACCTGCAGACAACTGTAAAGATTTAGGAGGTGAGTTACTCGATGCAGAATTTGAAGCGTCTAAATTATTCCTACAACCACCATATTAATGTGGTTGATCCAGTTCAGTATCCGCTCAAAGGTAATACCCCAGCAGTTAATAAACTAGTGTGATGAAGCCTAATTTTCTCCTACCAGCTGTAATTCTCTGGTCCAAGCTGACACTTTTCAATTCTCTTTTAGTTGGCTCGAGCTGACAGCATGCACCTGAAAGCGAAATGATTTTTTAACAGTTATTAGGTTTTGATGTGCTGCAAAGTAGAGATCAATGTAATATAGACAGTTATCAAAAAATAATAGGTCTTCTTATCTTAAACATTGCTACCTCAGCACGAATTTTAACAATTGAGAAATGCCTTGGAAAGTGCAGAATAAGCCAATATTCCACCCACAATCAGATGTAAAAATACCTCCCAGCTGAATTGCCCTTTGAAACATTTCACTGCAGGTACAGCAGTGCTTCTAAAGATGATAATGCTGCACTAGGAATAATTCTTATTGACCCATGGACGCGTCAACAATTCTGCTATGTAATTTGTCTTTAAATGTGAATTTCAGCATTATTACACATTGCTTAGTTTTACTGAAACACCTAGCTCTTCAAAGTTTAACTCACATCTTTTGTTAGATCCTATAAATATCTCCTTTCTAACCAGTTAAGCACAACAATGAGAAAATCCCCAGAGATTTCAATATATGCTGTTAACATTTATCCTGCTCCCTGTCCATATCACAGTCATACATAAAAGTGAAAGTACAATTTAAATGCCAGCAGTGTACTACAACGAAGCAAAAAAAATCTGAAGCTCTGTATGTAATGATTATAATGAGGTCAGCCAGGTGGACCTCATGGAATATGAGCTCCCTGATTGAGGCTGTTAATCTGGTCCAATCAGGGAGCCCTGGCTGACAGATATAAACTGGAGGGTCAGACATCCTGTTCACTCTGAGAGCTGGTTCTGAGGAAGCCGGACCAGTGTCAGGTACTGTGCATATGTCAATAAAGAGTGACTGGGTAATAGGATACCAACCTCTGTGGAGTTGTTCCAGTGGCGACAAGAGAAAAAAATATGCTTCTGAAGAAATTCGCTCACAACAGTCATCTTTAAGTTGGGTTAAGTATTTCTGGCATCAAACTGTTATTTGGGAAGATTGACGAGTTTGATCCTGCCATTGAAGACTAATCTCAGTATGTAGAAAGAATCTGTTTTTTTTTCTGGGTAAATGACATTGGGGCAGATGAGAAGAACATAGGAACTAGGAACAGGAGTAGGCCATCTGGCCCCTTGAGCCTGCCCCGCCATTTAATAAGATCATGGCTTTTTGAGACTCAGCTCCACTTACCCGCCCACTCACCATAACCCTTAATTCCTTTACTGTTCAAAAACTTATCTAGCCTTGCCTTAAAAACATTCAGTGAAGTAGCTTCAACTGCTTCACTGGGCAGGGAATTCCACAGGTTCACAACCCTTTGCGTGAAGAAGTTCCTCCTGACCTCAGTCCTACATCTTTCCCTTTATTTTGAGGCAATGCCCTCTAGTCCTAGTTTGACCTGCTAGTGGAAACAACCTCCCTGCCTCCACCTTATCTATCCCCTTCATAATATTATAGGTTTCTATAAGATCTCCCCTCATTCTTCTGAATTCCAATGAGTATAATCCCAGTCTACTCAGTCTTTCCTCATAATCCAGCCCTCTCTACTCTGGAATCAACCGAGTGATCAAATGAGTAATTCTCTTGACAACTTTTTTGGTTATTAGGAGCCTGATATTTTCTGAGGCATGATATGCTAAAACCTTTCAAGAGTTGATGGATTTAGTTAAGGGATAATACGACCTCAAGCCTCCTCTAATTTTGTGATGCTATTGGTTTTACTCAGCAATTCAAGAACCAGTAGAATCAGTGTTTGGATATTTGACTAGGTTAAGATGATTGGCAGAGGCATGTGACTTTGGTTTAACCCTTAATGAGATGCTGAGAAATTGTTTGGTACGTAGGATCAATGACACGACCATGTAAAAGTGCCTACTAGCTGAAGCCCAGCTGGACTTCAGTCTTTGTCATGAGATATTGTGGCAAGTGGAGCATATGATATGCCAATGGAAGTGGACACCCTTGCTAGGCTAACTGAGCTTGGGGAAATATCACTTGAATGAAGACAATTGCATAGCATCAGTCAAGACATATCCTGAACAGAGGGACTCTAGTCCACAGCTAAACTTCAGCCAAACGGTTCATGTTTTCTACAGGATCCAGGTCAGAAAGCCATTGTAGTTGCTGCCAGTATGCGGACTCAAGACAGCAAAAGAATCCTACTGGGCCTGACTTGTGTAAGAGAACTCATAGGCCAGTATCCAGGACAATGCACACCCTGGAAAGTCTGCCCACATCTGGCTTAGAACAGTTAAATTGCTCAGTAACATCCAAATCAGAACCAATCAAAAGAAACACCGGGTTAAATAGTCATCTGGTTCTAATGGAGGTTGATACCGCTTGGCAGTATCAGTAATTACAGAACCAGTCTTTAACAAAGTTTGATCTGGACTTCAAACCTTAAGTTTGTGTAAGACCTCAGCTAGACTGAGAACCTGGACCAGGGAACCTTTACAGATTAAAGCTACAACTTCAGTTCCAATCTTGCATAAGAAGCAGCTAGTTCCATTACCACTGATTGCGGGAAAAGGCTCGGGCCCAAGCCTGACCGGGAGAAGTTGGTTGAGAAAGATTCAACTGGATTGGCTCAACATTTTTCGATTAGAAAATGGCTGCCTGAGTGAAATCCTACTTAAATACTCAGAAGTTTTTCAGGAAAGTCTAGGGACTATCAAAGGAGCCGAGGCCACCTTGCATGTTGACTGGAAAGCAATTCAGCAAGGCCCACCCAGTGCCCGTTGCTTTAGGGGCAAAAGTAGAGGCAGAAATCAGGAAGGTGAAGGAATCATCAAACCAGATCAGTTTGTGGAATGGACAGTGTTAATCACACCAATTGTGAAGCCCAGTTGGTTGGTTTGCCTTTGTGGTGATTTTAAATAAATGGTAAACCACTTCTCATAGCTGGATAAATACACAATCCCTCACATCGAGGACTCATACGCAAAGCTGGCAAGAGGGCTGTCCTTCACAAAGCTGGAGATGAGCGACGTGTACTTGCAATTGCAATTACATGAGAAGCTGCTACAATTAACGCCCATAAGGGTTTGTACCAATATATGAGACTACCATTTGGGGTATTGTCAGCATGTGACATTTTTCAGCAGCGATGGAGGACATTTTACAAGGTCTATCCTAGGTCACCATTTATCTGGAAGATGTGCTAATAACACGGAAGACTAATAAAGAGGACTTTCAGAACTTGGACATAGTCCTTAGATGTTTCACCCAGCAGATGCCTGCCTTAGAAGGGAAAAATCTGTGTTCCAGGCACCCTGAGTGACTTAATTGGGCTACAGAGTCAACAAGGCTAGTTTATACTTGTTGGAAGATAAAATGAGAGCGATTAAAGGAGCCCCAGCTCCCATGTCTGTACCGGAGCTTAGGTCTTTCCTTGGATTGGTGAATTATTATGGAAAGTTTGTATGTATCCTGGCCTCTATCCTGCCCTCCCCCACTATATCGGCTATTGAAAAAGAGTCAGCATTGGAAATGGTCTTGTAGACAAGGTGTAGTCTTTAGGAAGTGAAGAAGCAGTTGTCATCGTCTCAGGTGTTGACACCCTATAATCCCAAGTGAGATCTGTTGCTGACATGTGATGCCTCCCAGTTCAGTATTAGGCTAGTGTTGGCTCACAGATGGCCTAGCGGAGAGGAACACCCAACAGCATATGCTTTCCAGACTTTGGCTGATGCAGAGCACAAGTACACCTGGAGACAGAAGGAAGATTTGGTGGTCATCTTTGGTGTGAGAACGTTCCACCGATACCTTTATGGATGTAAATTTGTCATAGTAACAGGCTACAAATCCTTGAGAGGAAAAGGCCATGCTGCCCATATATTCATGTTGAATTCAGCAGTGGGCTCTTATTCTGATGCATACAACTATATGTTGCAACACTGTCCTGGTGGTCAAGTAGCAAATGCGGATGGCTTGAGCCGCATCCCACTGGCAGCTACATCACTGGTGGTGCCACTGCTGGAAGAAGCCATACTGGTTTTAAACTTTCTGACACTGTTCTACTCACCGCTGACAATATCAGACTGTGGATACAAAAAGATATGTTCATGGAAAAACTAAAACAGCTGGTGGTGATGGGGGAAACAAAAGGGCCATCACAACCAGAAGTGAAATCTTTCTGAACCCAACGAGACATTATCACAGTGGAGGCATAGTCATATTGTACAGAAACAGACCTTTCGGTCCAACCAGTCCATTCTGAACATAATCCCAAACTAAACATAGTCCTAGCTGCCTGCTACTCCTGGACCATATCCCTCCAAACCTTACCTAATCATGTACTCATCTAAGTGTCTTTTAAACATTGTAGCTGTGCCCACATCCACCACTTTCCTCCAGAAGTTCATTCCACATGTGAAATTCCCTCTGTGTAGAAAATGTCTCCCTAATGTATTTTTTAAATCTCTCTCCTCTTACCTTAAAAATGTGCCCCTTAGCCTTGACACCCCCATCCTTATGAAAAGATACCTACCGTTAACCCTGTCTATAGTGTCATGATTTTATAAATTGCTATAAGGTCACCTCTCAAACTCTTATGCTGCAGTGAAAAAATCCCAGCCTATCCAGCCTTTCTTCATAACTCAAACTTTCCATATCCAGCAATATCCTGGTTTCATCTCTTCTGAACCCATTCCAGCTTAATAATATCCTTCCTATAACTGTGCAATCAGAACTGGACACAATACTCTAGAAGAGGTCTCACCAATGTCCTGTCCAACTTCAACTTGACATCCCAACTCCTCTACTCAAAGGACGGAGCAATGATTGCAAGCATGCTAAACACCTTTTCAAACATCCTGTCTATGTGTGATGCAGACTTCAAAGAATTATGTTCCTGACCCCTAGGTCCCTCTGTTCTACAACACTAGCCAAAGCTAGTATAAGTCCTGCCCCCATCCCCCTTTGGTGTACCAAAATGCAATACCTGGCATTTATCCAGGTTGAACTCCATGTGCCATTTTTCAACCCATTGACCCATTTGATCAAGATCCCTTTGTAATCTTAGAAAACCTTTTACACTGTCTACTATGCCACCAATTTCAGTGTTGTTCGCAAATGTATTGACCCTGCCTTCTTTATTCATCCAAATCATTTAGATAAATGACAAACAAAAGAAGATGCAGAACTGATGGCAGTAGAACACTGCTGGTGACAGGCCTCCTGTGAGATATTTTATTATGGGGAGCGAGAGTGATTGTGCTGAGCAAAGGTCGCCTCCAGATACCAGCTAAACTCCACCAGGGTCTTCCAGGGCTGTCCAAAATGAAGATTTTTGGCAAGAAGTTATGTCTGGTGGCCAGGATTGGGTGCAGACATAGCCACTTTGGTGAGGCAGTGCCAAGGGTGCCAGCAAGGTCAAAAATTATCACCAATATCTCCTCCACATTTGATGGAATTGCCGGGTAAACCCTGGAGTTGGTTACTCGGTCAACTATGCTTGCCCTTTCATGGGGTCAATGTTCTTATTTATTGCAGATGCCCACTTAAAGTGGCTGGACATGCATACAGCTCATTTGTCAAACATGGGGTTGACAATAGAAAAGCTGCAAGCATCTTTTGTAAGACTCGGGGAAGTGTTGGTCACAGATGATGGGCCATCACTTACGAACAGGAAATTTGAGTCTTTCCTAAAATCAAATGGCATTTGGCATGTTCGGGCAGCTCCATACCATCCATCGTCGAATGATTTGGCAGAGACATAAAAACATAAGAACCTAAGAACCAGGAACAGGAGTAGGCTATCTGGCCCTTTGAGCCTGCTTTGCCATTCAATAAGATTGTGGCTAATCCTTTTGTGTCCTCATCTTCAATTACCCACCCTCTCACCATAACCCCTTAATTCCTTTACTGTTCAAAAAATTATCTATTTTAGCTTTAAAAACATTTAACGAGGAAACCTCAACAACTTCACTGGGCAGGGAATTCCTTGGATTCACAACTCTTTCGGTGAAGAAGTTCCTCGTCAATTCAGTCCTAAATCTGGCCCCCCTTATTTAGAGGCTATGGCCTTTTGCTCTAGTTTTACCCACTGGTGGAAACATCCTCCCTGCTTGTATCTTATCTATTCCCTTCATAATTTTATATGCTTCTTTTAGATTCTCCCCTCATTCTTCTAAATTCGAATGAATATGATCCTAGTCTACTCAGTCTCTCCTCAGAAGTCAACCCTCTCAACTCTGCAATTAACCTAGTGAATCTCCTCTGCACCTCCTCCAGTGCCAGTGTATCCTTTCTCAGTAAGGAGACCAAAACTGCACGCAGTACTCCAGGTGTGGCCTCACCAGCACCCTATACAGCTGCAACATAACCTCCCTGCTTTTAAACTTAATCCCTCTAGCAATGAAGGACAAAATTCTATTTGGCTTCCTAAGTATCTGTTGAACCTGCAAACCAAACTTCTGCAATTCATGCACAAGGACACCCAGGTCTCTCTGCACAGCAGCATACTAAAAATTTTTACTGTTCAAATAATAGTCCCTTTTAGTGTTATTCCTACCAAAATGGATGACTTCACATTTATCAAAATTATACTCCATTTATCAGACCTTTTCCCTTTCACTTAAACTATCTATATCCATCTGCAAACTTTCAGAGTCCTCTGCACACTTTGCTCTACCACTCATCTTAGTGTCATCCACAATCTTTGACACATTACACAAGGTCCCTGACTCCAAATTATCTTTGTAAATTGTAAACAATTGCAGTACCAACACTGATCCCTGAGGCACACCACTAGTCACTGATCGCCATCCACAAAAGCACTCATCTATCCCCACTCTGCTTCCTGTTAGTTAACTAATCCTCTATCCATGCCAGCACATTACCCGTAATGCCACGCACCTTTACCTAATGGAGCAGCATTTTTTATGGCACCTTGTTGAATGCCTTTTGGAAATCTGGATACATCACATCAACTGGGTCCCTGTTATCCAAAGCCTTCATAATGTTTTCATAGAATTCCAGTAAATTAGTTAAACTAGAAAGAACAGTGCAAACTTTGAAGGCAGGCTTAAAGAAACAGCCTGCAGCTTCGCTCAATTGCAAACTGTGCCAGTTCCTATTTGATTATCTGACCATCTTTCATGCATCTACAGGGATAACTCTCGACTCCACACTAAGTTAAATCTGAACTTCCCAGACCTGGAGTGGAGCTGCGGGAGGAAGGTGAAACAGCATCAGGAATGCCAATGCCAGACAAAAGACTCCCTTAAGTGAGAGAGACAGTTTAATTCAGGAGACGAAGTTTGCTGCCAAAACCTCAGAAATGGGTAAGAGGCATGGTTGATGCAAGGTCAGGTCCTGTGATGTACAAAGCTTGGGTAGGTGAGGCAGTTCTGAACAAGCACATGGACCATATGAAAGTGCAAACTCGCAAACGGTGCAGGAGCAAAACATACCAGGGCCTCAGAACAATCAGAAAGGCTGACAGAACCGCAACCGCATCCCAAAACCAGCCCAGCTCATCTCCACCTCCCTAACCTGTTTGTCCTCTCACCTATCCCCTCCTCCCACCTCAAGCTCCACCCCCATCTCCTATCTACTAACATCATCCCGCCCCCTTGACCTGTCCATACTCCCTGGACTGACCTATGTCCTCCCTACCCCCCTACCTACACTCACCTTTACTGGCTCCATCCCAGCCTCTTCGACTTGTCTGCCTCCTATCCACCTATCCTCTCCTCTATCCATCCTCTATCCACCTCCCCCTCTCTCCCTATTTATTTCAGAACCCTCTTCCCCTCCCCCATTTCTGATGAATGGTCTAGGCCCGAAACGTCAAGTTTTCCTGCTCCTATGATGCTGCTTGACCTGCTGTGTTCATCCAGTCCCACGCTTGTTATCTAGAACCCACCCCTCTGTCTTGAGTTGAAGCAATCTCAGGGTTGGAGATAGACCTGGTAGATGTTTGCAGTCTTGACACTCTTACTTGACTGAAGAAGAAGATGAATTTCTTCCGAGATGCTCCGAGAGCAAGAAGAGGGCAATGCTCCGGTACATGCCGCCCATATCCAAGGCTGAGTCACAGGATTTGGAGCCGATGCTAGGACAAGATGCTTTACAAGTTCTTTAGCCTCCTGGAATCCCGGAACAATCGAAAGAAGACTCAATGCACAAATTTATACTCCATTTCATCTTTCCTTCTTCCTCCAATCTTCAGACTTGAAAAACTCGTGCTTGGTGTCACCTAATCATTGTTTCCAGACAAACATTGTGACTGTTGCACTTTTTCACCTTTGGGTCTTGACCTGTTGACTAAATTGTGCAATAGTAATTTTAAAAATGAGCAGATTATCTCCAAATGTTATAGACAACAAATGAATAATGGTGCCATTTACAAGCTAGCCATTTGCTGTTTGGAAAATTATTTGCAAATGTTGATTATTGGGACTTCTAGTCAATAGGAACTTTATTTGAATTCATCTCATCTAACTGCCATTGGATAAGGTTATTTGTAGATCAGATGAGTACTATCCAGTACTTTGTGTACTCACAAAGCAAGTGTCATGACTTGAGGCATTAGCTGAACATGAGAGCTGATATTCAGATTATTTAGAATAAATAATGGGAGAATAATTTAGATTACATTTTAAGGGCTAGTGAGAAGTTAGACCTCATAAGATAAAATACATGAAATCTACTCTATGACAGAATCAACTGCACACAGTCTATTGGAAGAGTTACAGACAGATGAATCCTTATATCCTCTTACAGGCTAAGGTCAATATATTTCAAATATTTTGTTCTACTGAAAGAATTTGCAACATATGCCAAGTGCTATAATCAAAGCAATGTATTATCAACTATTATTAAACAATATTGGTGAATTTCTCTAACCCTGTTGCTGGCCCCTATTAATTGCATTGCATGCTGAATAAGAATATTCAATGTCTCAGCCTTTTGTATTCTCTAAAGGAACTTAAATGTTACGACTGTCAAACGCCAAGCCATTTTACCTGTAAATTGTTTTAGATGCTGGAGATATGTAAATAAAAATGGGAAATATTGATTGGCTAGCAAAAGAAAATAATTAACTGGACATAGACGAAGTAACAAAACCAAAAAGAAGACTTTTGACTGCACAACCCCAAAGGGGTATTCAAGTCCAGTGACTCTTCTTCAGTTGTGTAATTTACATTTTTGTTTCAGATTTCCAACATTTGCAGCTCTTTGTTTCGTGATCCCAACCTATTCAACTTTTGCTCATAAGACAATCACTCCATCCTCGTGAACCTTCCCTGAACTGTGTCCAAATATGTGATATTTTTCCATAAATAAGGGGACAAAAACTTCTCGCAATAATCAAGAAGTGGTCCCACCAGCACCTTTTACAGTTTCGGTAAGATTTCCCTGTACTTATATTCCAACGTCCTTGAAATAAGGGCCAACATTCTGTTAACCTTCCTGATTACCTGCTGCATCTGTGTGCTAGCTGTCTGTGTTTTCTGTACAAATATCACCAACTCCCTTTGTGTTGCAGCTTTCTACAGTATTTCTTCATTTAAATATTGGGGGGCAATGGCTTAGTGGCATTATTGCTGGACTGTTAATCCACAGACCCAGGTAATGTCCTGGGGACTTTAGTTCAAATCCTGCCATGGCAGATGGTGGAATTTGAATTCAATAAAAATCTGGAAGTAAGGGTCTAATAATGACCATGAATCTGTTGCCAATTGTTGAAAAAACCCATCTGGTTTACTAATGCTTTTTAGGGAAGGAAACTGCCATCCTTACCTGGCCTGGCCAACATGTAAATCCAGATCCACAGCAATATGGTTGGGTCTTAAAGTGCCCTCTGGGCAATTAGGGATGGGCAATAAATGCTGGGCTATCCAGTGACACCCACATCCTGTGAATGTATAAAAAAAAATTAAATAATATTTTGTTCTTTTGCTCTCCCTTCCAAAATGGACAACTTCACATTTTCCTAAATTATATCCCATTGGCAACATTTTGTACATATTTTTAACTTACCAAATGTTAAATTCTTGAATCTTGACTCTACTTGTTTGTCTTAATCAAATCAATAATAGAAAATGAGCATTCTGTTTATGATCTGGATTATGTCCAATATGTCAATTAATTCATAGCAACTCCAGGGATTAAAGGAGAACCTAACACTGTATGTTTATGGAACTAAATCCTGGCAGCTTGTGTTGGCCTAGAGTAAAGCCATTGATCCTCCTTTCTATTTTTTTAAAAACTCAATCCTCCTCTCCAAACTGTCTCTAAGAACCTGTTTGGCTAATAGCCTTAGAGGATGAGTCTTAAGAAGAAGTACTTAACAAGATGCAGTTCATTGTATGACAGTGATAGCTAAAAGTTAGAGATAACAAGCTGTGGGGCTGGATGAACACAGCAGGCCAAGCAGCCTCATAGGAGCAGGAAAGCTTGACGTTTCGGGCCT
>JAHRHZ010000074.1:1730750-1748482 GCA_024137785.1 Ginglymostoma cirratum | reverse complement strand
GCTGCTTGGCCTGCTGTGTTCATCCAGCCCCACAGCTTGTTATCTCGGAATCTCCAGCATCTGCAGTACCTTTTATCCCTAGCTAAAAGTTACATTGGCTAGTTAGACATAATTAAGAAGCTATCAGCAGCAGTAGATGACATGACACTTCCCATAAAGAAAGACTGTTTGTTTCTCCACTTATATGTAACAACATAAGACTGAGTGGAGCCAAATACAATTTACAACATTTCAGAACCAGCATCTTAGGTAACAACATTCTCTGAAACATTTTTCCTGTAGTTGACATTGATATATTTATGCGTCCAACTACTATTTTCATTTACCAATATGGCAGATCATTCTGCCAATACCAACATGATAGGTAAAAAAGGGAAGAGGTCATAAAACAGAATATGGGGAATTAGGAAGAAAGTTGAAAAGTAGGGTCTCAAAGATTGTGATCTCAGGATTACTAACAGTGCCATGTGCTAGTGAGAATAAAAATAGCAGGCTATATAAGATGGTTAAATGGTTCGAGAGATGGTGTGGGGTGGGTTTAAGATTCCTGGGACATTGCAACTGGTTCTGGAGAGCTGAGACCAGTTACATTTGGGCAGATCCAAAACTGCTAGTGTGGTTGGAGAAGGTTTAAACTAAAATGTCAGGGAAACAGGAACCCATACCGGGAGACAGAAAAGAGGGAAACAAGGGCAAAATTAGTGACAAAATGGTAAATGAAAAAAGTGGTAGGTAGAGGATTAAAGTTTCTTATGCAAGACCACAGTGCAAAACAATGCAAATGGTACAAAAAAATGTTAAAAAGACAAGCTTTGAGGCCTTGTGTCTTAATGCTAAGAGTATTTGAAATAAAGTCGAAGAATTAGACATGCTAATAGGTATAAACAAGTATGATATTGTTGGAATTACGGAGACCTGGCGGCAGGTTGACGAGCGATGGGAACTGAATACACATGTGTACTAAGTTTTTAGGAAGGATAGCCAAAAAGGAAAAGGGGGTGTGGTAGCATTGTTGATTAAAGAGGACATTAATGCAAAAATGAGGAGGGATATTAGGTCTGTTGATGTGGAATCCGTGTGGGCAGAAATTAGAAACATAAAGAAATAGAAAATGACCTTGAACTGAAGTGAATATATTGGACGAAAGTATTCAACAGGAAATTAGAGATGCAAGTAATAAAGGTAGAGGGCTGCTGTGTCTGAGTGGTACAGTCGCAGCCTTAGGCCAAAGTTTGTGTCCCACCTGCTCCAGAGGTGTCATAACATCTGAACATGTTGATTTAAAACAAAGGTATTTACAGATAACTTTAATCTGCTAATTGATCGGTCAAACCAAATCAGTAGGAAGAACGTAGAGGAGTCTTTCCTGGAGTGTGTATGGGATGGTTTGCTGGATCAGTACTTTGAGGAAGCAACTTGAGAAATCAGAACAGAATAATTAGCAATCTGGCTAAGAGTACAGAGGAGTTTACAAATGTCTGATATAAGCCCTTGTTGAAGCAAATCCTCCAAAGGCAGTGTTCCTCAGTCAGGTCCAACAAGTTCTGGGCACTCAGCATGCTCAGTAAGGCCACTGATTAGCAGCTCCACTAACCTGGCTTGTAACTGAGATCCCCGGGGTAACTAAATGAAATGGTGTTTGAGGTAAATTCACTCCCTTCCTATCAGACCTATACCAGCAGCAGTTCAAAATAACTGAAAAGGCAGCTCACCACCACCATTGTCAGGCCAATTTGAAATGGGAATTCAATGCTGACCTGGCAGCAATGCCCACAACCCTTGAATGAGTAAAGCAAATAAGGCAAAAAAGAATTAGATAGGTTGAAAGCTGGAGATACACCTGGCAAACTGAACATTTTAGTTCTCATGAACCAGTACAGTGGGTAGAATTTAGCAGCACCTGCAAGTTGGCGGACAGACCTGGATATTTTTGCTAGAGGATACACATCCATCTAACTGGGGTGTGGGAAGGCGTCCATGCGGGAAACATACTTTCTAGTGGGAAGAAGGCAACTAAACTTATAGTCTACCACTCAAATCCAATTCTACTGAGCCAACTGGAATTAATAACAGGTCAGGTACTAAACAATATGGGTCTCTCATATCAGCAGAAAGCCACTGAACACTGTTGTGGGGAGGATTTCAGCCCAACTGGTGACTTAATCCAACAGGAGGCCCAAAAGGTCAAGGTAGGTCCTTACTTTTCTGGCAATTACTTTTCATCCCATTGAACACCGCTGTGGGGTTCCCACTGAGTCTCCAACTAGTTGGCGGAACCCCAGTTAGCAGAACAAAATTCTGCTTGAACCTACAGATTTTCACCTGTATATAAATTGTTAGTTGCAACCCAAACATTTTTCTGCACACTGGCTCAAGATTTTACAGTTAACTGCTCTTCTTTTTCTTATCTTTCTAAAATTGGACTCCAGTTGCTTGGTATTTGAACTCTCTGCCAGAACAAACAATTTACCCAGCTCAACTCACTTATAATCCTAAAATCCTTAATGAAGTCACTTCAAAATCATTTATTTTGAATACTTTTGTGACAATTGATATTGAGGCTAACATTTATTCATACAAATGTCTTGCGAAGTAGTCACAATGTATTGAGGAGCCAATATAGTAATGTAAGTCGGTTGGAAGAAGAAAAAAATAATCTGTTGTTTAAAAGGAATGATGGCTTCTTTAAGACCAGAATCTCATCCCATCTAATGCAACAGACATGAGCATGATGTTGGAGGGTGCTGCTAGTTGGCAGACAGTGCCATGTTTGATACACTAATACTGTAGGAATGCAGTAGAAAGTGCTCAGGATTTGTTGGCCCATCTCTTATTTCAGTTTGGTCCTTGTCAGTTTAGCGTTGTCTGATGCATCCACTGGTCTTGCGCTTTAAAGCAACCTACACTGTGTTGCTATCTCATGAGCTATCAGTATCATGACACTATGATGCTGGCATGGCTTGGCCTTCATCATTCTCTTTGGCACCATTATCGTACTCCTCCTCTCATGTTACCCATTGATTTGGTGGACGTGGCATGAATTCCAAGCTTGAAATTAATGGGATAAAGATGTATGTAGGAAATACAGCTGTGCCTTGGTTCACAGGGATTTCACAATGACAAAGTAAATGCTCATCTGTAAGCCTGGCACTGACAAGGTGCCTCTGGCATCATCGTTTCTCTGGACCACAACTTGCCGCTTTGCTCCAAGAGCCATGATCTTGTCCTTAAAGTTGGTGATAGGTTTTCAGTATAGATACACTTCAGTGACTTATCAGTTCACTCTCGAAGAGACAGTGAATGAAGAGAAGAATAATAAGTGTCATGGGAGACATGAAGTAAGACATATGGGAGTGTAAGACTGTTGAAGTAGAGAACGGGTTTATGGATGTAGGTAATTGCTGTGAAGAGAGGTGGGTAGCCATAATGCAAGACATTGAGGTGCAGCCAATCTCAACCAGTGTAAGGCTTAGCTGAGCCAATGATGCTTTAAAATCTTAAAACCATAAGATATAGGAGCAGAAGTAGGACATTCAGGCCATCAAGTCTGCTCTGCCATTCAATAGTTAATGGCTAATCTGATAATCTTCAACTCCACTTTCCTGACTTTTGTAGGATTGAGCAAAAATCTCCATCATGTAAAATATTGAACTAGACCCTGGACTTTTGCAACATCTATAATACTGGACAAAATCCTGGAAGCAGACTACAACAAACACACAGCAGCATCAGAATGATTTCTTTCTGGGACTATTGATCAGCCTGGAATTCCAATTTATACCTCCACTCAAAGATAAAAATTGACCAAACCTAACAGACACTTTTGGTAGACCCCAGGCTACCCAGCACGGAGGGTACAGGGTCTACAGACATACAGGACATTTAACTTCAGTCAAATCCATTCGCATATACTCTTAACAATCAGAAAATCGATTGACTTCGAAATGAACATCAGAAACACCATGGAAAACACAGATCTGGTGTGAAGATAAGGGGCCCACAACCAGTATAATTGCAGGCCATGATCTCACCTGAGGGAGCATTCCAAAGAGCTATCCCCAGAAGAATTCCAGCAGCTAATTCCAAAGGCTATTTCCAAGAGCTATCTCCAGAAGGGAGATCTCAACAGCAATTCCAAAAGCTATCCGCACAGACTTGCTCAGAACCAGGGAACCAATGGCAACCGACCCCATGACCAGCAAACCCAACAACCGACAACCTCCAAAAACCAGCAGCCCGACTGACACCACCAGGCCTCAGACATATCCTGAGGTGAAAACCAGGGGCCCACAAAACCACCAGAAAGTAAGGAATACCAAGTGCTTAACTGATAGATCCACTATGCACCTTACCACATCAGCAGATTGAACCCAACCTGAAAAGCCAATGTTGTCTGAAGTCTTCATCCAGGCTCTGGGTACAGCAAGCAGGAATAGCCAGCTGTACCTCAAAATCGCATTTTTCTTAGTGCAGAGCTGAAATTCCTAAGACCCCAAAGGTTCTGACCCAGTAGCAGGAAGTGCATTGGGACCCCAAAAGTGTATGAATCCTGATTAAAATTTCTGTGAATAAAATTGTTGTCTTTAGGTTCTAATTGTGTTTAACCTAGTTACTAGAGTACTTAACAGTATTATTATCCTCTGGAGAGTTGACTGTGTCAATTTGCCTGGTATTTCCCTATATTTCTTGTATTACACTTAACTTTTGTATTGTAAATAGAAGCAGAAAGTCTCTTGCCCTGAAACATCTGTTTACCGCTTTCTTCATCTCACTTTCCCTAAATATACCCAGTATCTAGAACCAAGGATTTGTTTAGTTGGGGGCTGGGTGGGAGGGTAGTGGGGTTGCGATATGGTGGTGATTCCAAATACCTAAAAATCAGGAAATTACTGATTGCAAACCAGAACCCTACAGTTTATAAGAGATAACAAGCATGGGGCTGGATGAACACAGCAGGTCAAGCAGCATCATAGGAGCAGGAAAACTTGACGTTTCGGCCCTAAACCCTTCATCATAATCCTTGATTGATTAAAAACCTGTCTGTCTATCTCAGCCTTAAACATATTAAGGCCCATTCCACAAACACCTTCTGTGGTAAAGAATTCCAGGTTCCCTAACCTACAAGAAAATAAATTATTCCTCATTTCTAAATGAAAAGTGTGACCCCCTTATTCTGACATCATGCCCTCTGCTTCCAGATTAACTCACTAGGAGAAACAATATTTCTGCATCTACCCTGTCAAATCCCCTAAGAAACATTCACACTTCAATAGCGTTCCCTCTCAATTTTCTAAGTTCCAACAAGTACAGCCCCTACCCTATTCAACCTCTCCTCATAAGACTGTCCCTCCTAAGCTGGGATCAACCTATGAACATTCTCTAGACTGCACCCAGTGACGGTATGTCTTTCCTTGGATAAAGGGCCCAAAATCAAAACTGTAAACTTGGAAGTAGGTTCTGCTGTATCCACGGCAATTTTTAAACATGCAATGGTAGCATAATACATTCTGACAGGCAAATAGCATTTGGAACAAGATTAACTGCAGATTACTGTTAGAATAATCTTGCCTTGTGCTGAAGTGGATGAGTTGTTGTTGTTTAGATAATGATGCTACACACTTGAACTCCAGCTTCTGTCAGTACACAGATGGTCTGGAACATAAACAAAACTTAATACTGCAGTCTGTTTATCAAGGCTAAGCACCAAGTAATGATTAAAATTAACTGCATATTAAACACACTGTAACCCACAATGAACTCATACAAATTAAATTCAATTGACCTACATACAGAGCCGTTTGAAGGTATTCCAGGTGGTTGTCTGGGTCCAAAAAGGTAGCTCACCATTACTTATGTTTCCTCTAATTTCTCCAGCCGTTGTCTGAACCTCCAAGGTCCATGAATGGCAGCAGATGGAGAAAGCATATTCGGACGCAAAAGCATTGGCACATATTCATTTCGCATGTGCAATAAACTTTCCAGAGTTGACATATATTTGAAATTCTGTATCTATTTCAGGAGAGGTAGTGCAGATTATTAGTTTGCTTCAAAAACAAACACTTGTTGAAGGGGTGCTGAGTGCCATCCCTGTGAAACAGGTTTAAAAAGTGAAACAACTGTACAGAGTTCAGTATCCTGTCACCAAGGTGCCCTTTATTTACCAGTGCACAGTACACCAGCTGTGCCCAGCCAGCTCGGAGTCAATCCTCAACCTAATCTCTTGGTTATATTGGTCAGCCAAGGCTTTCCTGATTGGTTCTGAAGAAGGGTCACCGGACCCGAAATGTTAACTCTAATTTTTTTCTTCACAGATGCTGCCAGATGTGCTGACCTTTTCCAGCAACAAGGTCCACCTGGTCCCAATCATTACGTCCCTCCCCTACTAAGTCTGGGGATGAAGGCCTGGTCTTTCACTTGTAGCTTCGGTAACGAAGCAGCTGTCCCAAGTCCAGTTCCCCTGATTCAGACTCAGACATCAGGTGGTGTACACCAAACCATGGGCCATCTCCTGTCTTGGGAACATATCGGAAGAGTCTCCTCCTCTTCTTCTGGCGGCAGCAGTATTGAAGCTGCATCCATTTCGGACTCTGAGTTTTCCTCAACAAACAGTGTCTCAGTGGTTAGCACTGCAGCCTCACAGCATCAGAGACCTGTGTTCAATTCTGTGTGGAGTTTGCATGTTCTCCCCGTGTCTGCGTGGGTTTCCTCTGGGTGCTCCAGTTTCCTCCCACAGTCCAAAAATGTGCAGGTTAGGTGGATTGGCCACGCTAAATTGCCCATAGTATCCAGGTATGTATAGATTAGGGGGATGGGTCTGGGTGGGATGCTCCGAGGGTGGGTGTGGACTTGTTGGGCTGAAGGGCCTGTTTTCACACTGTAGGGATTCTATGATTGTGCTTTACCACATGGAGGCAGAGCACCTGCGGATTTCTGTCGGGCCTTCGAGCTGTTCTGAGGGGCCAGGTATGTTTTGCTCCTGCCTTGTTTGTAAGGTAACAGCTTTAAGGTGATCCAAGCGTTTGTTCAGGACTGTGTCACTTACCCAAACTCTGTAAGTCACCTGAACTCGCGTCAACCTCAGCTCATAGCCGTACAGGGCCATTTCCATGGTTCCAGCATCAATCTTCATCCCCTGAATTAAATTGTCTCTCTCACTTAAAGGAGGCATTTGGCCAGAATTGGCACCCCTGCTGCTGTTTCACCCTCCCCCTCCAAAAGTCTGGAAATATCAGGTTTAACCTGGTGCAGAGTCTGCTCAGCATCAGCTGTCATCTTTGCTAGTCCCAAGCCCTTCTTGAAAAATTCCTGGGTATTTCATAGGACTTCAATGAAGCAGCCATTTACCAATCAAAAAATGTTGAACCAATCGAGGGGAATCTTTCTCAACCAATTCTGCCCCAGTAGGCTTGGGCCCAAGCCTTTCACTACCATCAGTCGTAACTGCACCAACTGCTTCTCATAGGAGACTGGAAACAAAGCCCTTTATTTACTAGTGCACAATACATTGGCTATGGTCATCCAGCTGGGAGTGAGTCCTCAACTGAGGAGATTCCAATCTCCTGGTTATATTGGTCAGCCGAGGTTTTCCTGATTGGCCCAATTGATATCCCCAATCAAGAACCTTATAGTTAATGAGGTCTACCTGGTTCCAATATTATGAAAAGCATTCCATACTGATGGAATGAAAGTCTCTTTAGTTAACTGTGACTGTGAGATGTGTTTGGGCAGTACCTAACGATAGCATGTATTAAATGGCTGGTACAAAAGTTAGGAATTCTACAATAATTCCAGAAGAGTATTTCTTTGAAGATTAACATTTCAGAGAGGAATGTAAATGGAGTTTTGCTTCACATCTGGCTGTACCGTACTTTATTCAGATGAAGCTTGATTCTGGTATACAGTGCCTAAAATGATTTGTTCTTTAGTCCAGAAGAAATATTTCTTATCCTGATGAAGACCAAAAAAAAGGTGGAAAGTCTATAGCCTTTCTGAACTCATTGTTGACCTGAATTGTTAAGGGGATAACTGCACAAATATTTGCTTGATAGGCTTCATGCGTTTCCCATCGAATGACTGGAAAATAATTTTCAAAAGAAACTCAGCACTGGATCTTACCATATTTTGGCAAAAGTGTCATTTTTGTTAAGTTTTATGAAGGATTGTCTCTGTGCATTCTCTCATGCTGGTGTTCCAAACTTGCATAAAAATTGAAAGCCGCTGTCACCTTGAGAGCCATTGGAAAAGGATGCCCACCCTGTCCTTCAGATTGCAATTCCCCGTTCCATCAGTTAGCACATTTCTGTGACTGAATCCCAGGAGATCCTTAGTCAGCACCAAACCTGCACATCACTCATCCAAAGAAAATAACCCTGAGGACAGTAGACACCAATCCAACTACACCTCCTGCATATCCTGAGGGAACCTTCAGCTGTGACATTTCATGTACAAACTGCTCAGCGTCTGTTGGAAGTTGCTATTGGTACTGGGCTTTCTGGCACATCTGTTCCTGTTCCATTTCTCAGCCTCAGAGTCATAAAGTGTATACAGCATTGACAAAGGCCCTTCAGCCCATCATGTCCACACCGGTTATCAAACATGCATCAATTCTAATTCCATTTTCTTGCACTGGAACAGTAGCCTTCTATGCTGTGGCACTTCGAGTGTTCACTTAAATACCTCTTAAAGGACTTGAGGATTCCTGCCTCCACCATCATTTCAGGTAGTGAATTCCAGACACTCACAACTTCTTGATTTTTCCTCAAATCCCCTTTAGACCTCCTGCTCTTTACCTTAAGACTGCCCTCTGGTTATTGACCACTCTAGCACGGAAAAGGTTTCTCCCTACTGACCCTCTCCATGGCCCGCAGAACTTTGAATTGTACAATCAGATCCCCCCATTCACTCTGCTCTGCTCGAAGGAGAAGAACCCCAACCTACCTAGTCTCTTTTTATAGCTGAATTATTCCAGCCTAGAAAACATTCTGATGAATTTCTGTTGCACACGCTCATATCCTTCCTCTACTGCGGTGACCGCAACTACACATAGTACTCCTGCTGTGGTCAAACTAACATATATAGCTCCATCGTAGCCTCCTTGTTCTGGCATTCAATGTCTTGATTAATAAAGGTAACTATCCCATATGCTTTTTTAACCACCTCATCTACCTGTCCTGCTGTCTTCATGGATATTTATAGTCACGCACATCAGGTGTCTTTGCTGCATCATAGGAATAGCAATGGTGATACCTGCTGTTGCTGCATTCGTCAATCATGATTGCAATGAACTTGTTTGGGGATTATAAGGAACAGAAACTTAGTCATGTGAGCATTCAGCATTCATTTCACTCACAAATGATGGCTTCGCCTTCTGCTCCACACTGTGGAATGTGGAGCGCCCTGACAGGGAGGACTATGGAATGACCCAACATGGAACATTCTGAAAGTACGATCAGTTAGGTCAAAGAGACAGTATGGGATTGCAAGTGTTTTGCATGAATACTGACCCTTCTCGTCCGAGCTCCACATCAAGAGGTGATCTGATTGAACTCTTCAAGATGTTAACAGGAAAAGACAGGATAGATAGAGATAGGCAACATGATGGATCAGCGGTTAGCACTGCTGCCTCAGAGTGCCAGGGGCCAGGGTTCAGACCCAGCTTCAGGTGACTGTCTGTGTGGAGTTTGCACATTCTCTCCATGTCTGGGTGGGTTTCCTCTGGGTGCTCTGATTTCCTCCCACAGTCCAAAGGTGTGCACATTAAGTGGATTGGCCATGCTAAATTGGCCATAGTGTCCAGGGATGTATAGGCTAAGAAGACTAGCCATAGGAAATTGCAGGGTATTAGGATACGGTAGGGGCCTGGGTGGGATGCTCTTCAGAGAGGTGGTGTGGACTCAATGGGTTGAATGGCCTGTTTCCACTCTGTAGGGATGCTATGAAGCTATTTCCACTGGGGATTCTAAGGGACATTGTCTAAATGTTAGGGGCAGACTGTTAAGGAGAGATGTTGGAAAGCACTTCTTCAAACAATGGCAATCCACAAACGGAAGTTGATGCTAGATCAGTTTTTAATTTTATATACATTTTTGTAAAGCAAAAGCGTTAAGGGATATGGGCCAAAGGCAGGGATATGGAGTTAGGCCATGATCTGCCATGATCTCATTAAATGGTGGACAGGCTTGGGAAGCCTGGGAAGCCGAATGGCCTCCTCCTGTTCCAATGTTCCCATGTTCCTATAAAATGCATTATAACATCATGTTGCAATTTATGTTGAGAGTGAATCAGTTCTCTGCAGCCAATCTGATCTTGCATTTGTACTCTGTTTCACTGAGATGACTGTCTTCAAGCGACAGTGACTAGTGACATGGTCGAGATTGATTGTGAACAGCATTTGCAACTCACACGGTACACTACATTTCACACGTACGATGATATGGTTGCAACTGACTTCAATCCGTACTTAAAATTTTGGAGAAGACCCATAGCTTGTGTCATGGATGAGGTTGTTGATTTGTTCGCCGAGCTGGTACGTTGGTTTGCAGACGTTTCATCACCATACTAGGTAATATTACCAGTACCTCTGTGATGAAGCTATGTTGGTCTGTCCCACTTGTTATTAGTGTGGATCCGGTCTGATGTGGTGGTTGGCCTCATTTCTGGTTCTGCTGGAACTGCACAAAGCTGAAGATAAACACCTCCACAGCGTTTTTAAAAACAACGGCTACCCAAAAAGCATAGTCTGCTGGTACTTACTCAACAGGCAACAACAGGAAGACACAGTACGCCCGAATACATTAGTCAACCTGCCGTACATCAAGAAAGTGTCAGAGATGACCACCAGACTACTCCGACCACTAGGAATCGTGGTAACAAGCAAACCCACAGCTACACTACGACAACTACTGACGAGAACAAAGGATCCCACACCCACAGCTAACAGGACCAATGCTATATATAAAATCCCATGTAAGGTCTGCCACAAACACGGCATCAGACAGACTGGGAGATAACTAGCCATCAGGGTACATGAGCACCACCTAGCCACCAAGAGACGCAACCAACTATTGCTCCTTCCCATACGCTCAGACAAAGAAGGTCTCCAATTCGACTGGGACAACGTAACCATCCTAGGACAAGCCAACCAAAGGCACACAGGAATTCCTAGAGGCCTGGTACTCAACCCGGAACTCCATCAACAAACATGTGGAAATAGACTCCATTTACCAACCACTATGAGGCAGAACAGGAAATGAGCCAATCACCACATCAAACTGGACCACAAATAACAAGTGGGACAGACCAACAAGGCTCCATCGGAGGCACACTGATGATGTTACCAAGTATGGAGACGAAACATCTGCAATTCAATCTGTACTGTGCAGGTTGGTGTAATTGCCCTTGAAGGGCATCCCATCATTCAGAAATTGGACTATTTCTTGGCCCAAAACAAAATTACCAATTTTGTTCACTCTGGATGTGGTTGCAGCCATTTTCTAATTGCAGGTCACATTTAGGAATCAAGAAATCATGGAAGGCAGCATAGGATACACTTAGTACAGTGATTCTCAGGCTCAGCCTGGTGATCAGGATCCCCTGCCACCCTCTGTCCCTGCACCCCTACCCCCGGAACCCCTCCGCTCTCCCCCCAACCCACTAATCTGAACCTCCCTATCCCTTTTTTACCAAGCACTGGCTGGATGGTTGTACTACTCGTACTGTTCTATGTTCTAAGTACTCAATCTCCGTTCGTTCCCATCCATCACCCAAGACTATGAGAACAATTCCCCTGAGCCCAAACCCTTTAGCAAGTCTGGCCACCATCATGATGCACACCTGCCCACAGTAGTGATGACTTTCCAGAAACGCCCTTCTGCAGCATTGCATGTACTCCTTTGCACTATCGGCTCCCAAGACATATCCCACATTATGTGCCAAACCTGCCCACTTCATCATTCTTGTTCCCTTGGTATCTTAAGTTGCTGCCTCCAATCCTTAGCATTGATTCCCCAGTTTCCCTGTCACAAAAGAATCTACTGATACTACCTTCTTTTGACATTCATTGAACTGAATCCACAGGACTGACTATGGGCCACACCCCCAATTAACTTCGATAGACAGCTTTTAGTGATGGCTAACCAGATCCCTGACTATTCTTCATGCAGGTGTCCAATGAAGATCTGCAAAACCCTTGACTGCTTGCACTGAACCCAATGGATTGACCATGGCTGACTATCCAGACTGTAGTGAGATGGAACCCCTGACCCTAAATGCCTGAAACAGCTGACTGACCATGCCCAAGCCTCTAAGGCTGTGAGCAGATGGGCATCCTTGGCAAACTGCCAGGATCTTCTGACTGACTACAGAACCCCTTGACTTGATTGAGGATTACTTCCCCCTCAATTCTGAAACTCGGACATGCAGTATGTTTGCTGCAGAGGCTGTTGGCACGTGCTATGGATAAGGCTCATGATCCATGTTAAGAGGTCCCTTGCCACTCACTAGCGAGAATTCCATCTTTCTGTTCAGAACCTCATTAGAAAACGTGAAATTTGGCCTCAACATAAGGACGGGCCTTGCCCAATTTTCCCCAATGACAAGCAATGTCCTACCTAATTTAGGGCCCAGGAAGATTCTAGCCATCAGTCCAGAATGAGGTTGCTCAACAAGATGCAATGTTGGCTGCAAAATCACTCCAAGTGACTGTGATGGCTATTATTATCTCTGCAGAGGAAACCCAAAAGCAAGTTTCCTTTGATATTGTTCTTCTGGCTTGGAATCACTAACATTTCTTTCATTACACTCAAGTCAACAGTTAAGATATTTCTTTTCATCTCAGTCCTTTGAAATATAATTTTACCTGTGCAAAACTGTGCTGTTGCTTAGCAATCCTATCCAATTAGCAATTGCAGCAAATAATATGAATCTATAACTTCTACAAATATGCTCTTTTCTTTATTGATCATGCAAAGTCAGATAGGATGAAAAGAGTTGAGATGCTTATGAAGCAAGAATGGATTAGGAGCCCAAATGATGAGCTTAATTCGAATACTTTTATGTCTGATGTGGGGAAAAGTAACATACTTGTCAACGCAGCAGGTAGAAAATGCCAAACATGCTCTGGTGCTAAGGCTGAGGCCACACAATAACAGGGAACATCTTAAAGAACAGCGAGAGTTGTTAAGTGTGTCAAATGCATCTGTTACTGTTTTAAAGGCTACCTGTCCCCTGATATTTTGGAATGATGTGCAAACATGGAAGAAAAGACATAGTAATCTACATTAACATTTTGAGAAAGAACATGCAAGCTTAAAGAAATTATCAAGGACAATACAAAGAAGACAAACATTGTCATAGGTAGACATAGTGGTGAAGATGGCGCTTGCCTTCATTGGTCACAACTTTGAGAAAAGGAGTTAGGATGTCATGCTGCGGCTATATGGGACATATGTGAAGCCACTTATAGAATATTGTACTGAGTTGGTTTCTACAGGAAAGATGTTGTTAAACTTGAGAGGATGCAGGTTAGATTTATGAAGATGTTGCCAGGACTAATGGGTTTGACTTATGGCAGAGGCTAATTAGGATAGAGCTTTTTTCCCTAGAGCTGCAACGTTGAGGGGTGACCTTATAGAGTTTTATAAAATCATGAGGAGCATGGATAGGGTGAATAGCCAAGGTCTTTTCCACAGGGTGGGGTTATCCAGAACTAGAGGGCATGGGTTTAAGGTGAGAGGGGAAAGATTTAAAAGGGACCTAAGGGGAAACTTTTTCGTGCAGAGGGTGGTGCGTGTATGGAATGAGCTGCCAGAGAAGTGGTGGAAGCAGGTACAGTTACAACATTTAAAAGGCATCTGGATGCATGTATGAATAGGAAGGGTTTCGAGTGATATGGACCAAATGCTGACAAATGGGACTAGGTCAGGTTGGGATGTATTGTCGGCACAGACGAATTGGAGTGGAAGGTCAGTTTCCATGCTCTATGGCTCTATGACTCTACTAGACAGTTAAATTAACCTGAATGGGAATAGAATCATGAAAAAAAGCCTTTGGAGAAGCAGGTTACTGATGTTGTTTCTGGTTCCCAAACCATTATTCATTTTTGATGCTGATCTGCACTACCGAACCCAATGTTCAATGAGTCTGTCTACAGTATATCTCACTATAGGGTAGGACTGTTGCTACCATCCTTATTTAGGGATCTACATATCCCACTCCACTTGATGCAGTTGACGAAAACCACTTGCTGGCCCAGTGAGAAAGTTTTTTTTTTCTGAAATAAGATGGAATTTATTGAAAGCTTGCAATGAAGTACCGATTATAAAGATATGATAGATATTGTTTTAGAGACTACCATGAGGACTTGGATGGTTGGTCTTACTTCTTCAAGACCCTGAACAGTTCTCCCACCAAGCACGTATGACATCGTCATAATGAACTGTAACTAGTTCCCAGTATGAAACTTTCCTTATACTTCCATACATGAATCGCACCTCCCAAGTTTTTATTCAGTATTAATATTATATATTTGTATACTTACTTAATTTACCATGATCCTAGCTCCCCATAAATCTCTAACTATAAGGTTTTCAAGTGGTGCAATGAATTCAGTAGGCTTGCAGAATGCGTTCTCTTTGGATTTAGAAGATTAGCAGATCTTTCAGTTGAGGACTGTTGACTTTGCTTTAATTCCTAACAACATTCCTAAGTGCCCTTAGATTGGAAGACATTGTTCTTTTAGATTACCTTTACAGACGATATATTTTCTGGTGGAATATACAGTTGTTCCATTGCAATATCTGGAAGGACTTTAGTTGTTTTGTGAGTGATTGTTGTCCTCTGAAACAAGATCAAAAGTCACATACCACCAGGTTATAGTCCGACAGGTTTACCTGAAAACACAATCTTTCAGAGTCCTGCTCCTTCAACAGGTGAAATGAAGAGAGCACCCAGGCACAGACTTTCTAATCAGAGAGGTCAAAAGATCACTCAAATGGTGTGAGTGGAGTGTCAAGAGGCCGAACGATAGGACTCTGCAGGTGATCAAGAGTATCAGGCATCATGGGTGAAGTGTCAACAGCTGAACAACAAGTGAAGGGGTCACTTATAATCTGATTCATTGAGGCAGAGAGATAATTACAAAAAGATAAAGATAATGTGGTGCTGGAGACAAATCAAATGACTGGAATAAAATACTAAGTATAAGAGTCGCACACTGAGGGTCTAACTAAAGTAACAAGAAATCCAAACTGTACAAACTAATTAAGATAGAGAGATCATAAGGAATTATGAAGGTGATGCTGTCCAAACATGAAAGCAAGGAAGATTTTTCGGAACAGTGTGGTGGAGTCAGATGCAGCGTGACATAAACCGAAGATCATGGTTGAGGCCATCTTCATGGCTATGGAGCTGGCTATCAGATTCTGCTCGGCAATTCCATGTTGTTGTGTATCTCGATGGCCACCTTGTAGGACACTTACCAGAAGATCAGAGGCTGAATGTCCTTGACCACTGAAGTGTTCCCCCACTGGGAGGGAATGTCCCTGTCTGGCAATTGTCCCGTGGTGTGTATTTATCTGTTGTCATAGCATCCTCGTGGTTTTGCCAATATACCATGCCTCGGAGCATCCTCGCCTGTAGTGTATGCGATAGTTAGCATTGGCCGAGTCACATGAGTGTCTGTCGCGCACATGGTGGGTGGTGTTTCCACGTGTGATGACAATGTTCATGTTGATGATCTGGCATGCCTTGCAGAGGTTGCCGTGGCAGGGTTACGTGGTGTTGTAGTTGATGTTCCTGAAGGCTGGGTAGTTTGTTGTGAACGATGGTCTGTTTAAGGTTTGGCGGTTGTTTGAAGGTGAGAAGTGAAGGTGTGGGGTTGGTTCTTAGAGAGATATTCGTCATCATCAATGACATGTTGAAGTCTGAAAAGATCATGGTGTAGTTTCTCCGCTCTGGGGAAGTACAGGGCAAAGAAGGGTACTCTATCAGTCGTATCACGTGTCTGTCTTCTGAGGAGGTCACTGTGGTTTTATGCTGTGGCCTGTCGGAACTGGCCATCTATGAGTTGAGCATCATATCCCATTCTTATGAGGGCGTCTTTCAGCATCTTTAGGTGTCCATCGTGTTCTTCCTCATTTGAGCAGATCCTGTGTTTCCATAGGGCTTATCCGGAAGGGGTGGCTTCTTTAACAGGTTTGTGGTGGAAGTTGGAGAAATGCGGCATCATGAGGCTATTTGAGGGCTTGTGGCAGAATGAGGTACTGGGATGCCTGTTCTTGATGGAGATCTGTGTGTCCAAGAATATGACTGGCTCTGAAGAATAGACCATGGAAAGTCTAATGATGGGATGAAACTTTTTGGTATCCTTGCGTGATTCCTCGCCATGAGTCCATATCATGACTCTGAAACAAACAATTTCTCTTTATCCATATTATGGATCTCTAAAACAGGCAATGTTTTGGCAGCATCCTGGACTTCTGGGTATAGGCCATCATTTCTCAGTGATGGCTTTCATGAGACTATGTCCACTATGTCTTCAGTCTATGTCAGAAAATTTTTATTCTCAGTCAACTAACAGTTGACTCTTTAACTAGTTGATTAGTTTGGACATCTTCATTCAGCCTCAGTGATTGATGTATTTGTGAAACCACTAACTTCATCAGTCCTGCTATTTGAAGATTGCTTTTTGCTTGACATGATCTTTGCCACTGTGCCAAGGATTCTACCAGGAAAAATCATCAAAGATGCATCAATGAGCTGAAGTGTAGTGTACTGCTCTCTGGCTATCTGGTTGTTAGTGTTGACTCACAAACTTTGCTGATCTTTGTTGCCAGACCTCATTTCAGTTTTGATAGAATTGTGGAACATTTCTGTTTAGTCATGAGTTTCTACCTTGCTCACAGCAAGAAACAAATTTGTTATGCAAACATCGCTAATCTGAATCGACTCTGTTTCTTGTTTTGAGTTTTACCATTAATCTAAGGAAATTGTGACATCTGCCACCCATTGTCCTCTGACTGATTATTCCATGGCAAGCTGTTACTCCACTGAATATTCTTTGATCTATTATTCCATTATTATCTGTTCCTGGATCATAGACATAGACATCGACATAGACATAGATATAGATCAGTTATTTCTTGACTTAGTTTGACTCTTTCCACAATTTAAAGAAGTTGGAGGTCAAGACATATATTCATACTCAAAGTCAGAATCCTTGATTGTTGAAAGCGGTCAAGTGACTAAGGGCCCAAAATTGGACATTCCAAATTGACCCACAGCGAGAGAAATAACAAAATTGATAGAAAATTGGCCAAACTAAATTAAACTGCAGCCTGCAGCCTGGCTGCAGTTAACAGTGAAAAACAAGGTCAAATAAGTTACAAAGGTTCAAGGGGAACCAATGACAACCAGGCTTGTGTATTGGAAAAGTGTCAATCAAATGTTCTGGCATTTTGACTGCCTGAGTGTGTGCACTTTACACCTTCCAGCATGGAGACAGTGACAGGTGTTGGCGCGACCCCATTGGATGATTTGAACGCAACTCATAACCCTATTGGCCAAAGGCCGCAAATATTCTGGAAGGTCCAGCGTGAGAGGAGATAATGAAATATACCTGGACACTGTAGGTTTCAAGATAACAAGCATGGGGCTGGATGAACACAGCAGGTCAAGCAGCATCATAGGAGCAGGAAAACTTGACGTTTCGGGCCTAAACCCTTCATCAGAAATGG
>JAHRHZ010000074.1:1701262-1730350 GCA_024137785.1 Ginglymostoma cirratum | reverse complement strand
TGCAGTTGTTTGTTGCGAATTCGCAACAAACAACTGCACCTCCCAGTCGCGAACCATTTCAACTCCCCCTCCCATTCCTCAGATGACGTGTCCATCCTTGGCCTCCTACAATGCCACAGTGATGCCACCCGAAGGCTGCTGAACAGCAAATCATATTCAGCCTGGGAACCCTGCAGCCCAATGGCATCAATGTGGATTTCACGAGCTTCAAAATCTCCCCTCCCCCAACCGCATCCCAAAACCAGCCCAGCTCATCTCCACCTCCCTAACCTGTTTTTCCTCTCACCCCAAGCCACACCCCCATCTCCTATCTACTAACATCATCCCGCCCCCTTGACCTGTCCGTCCTCCCTGGACTGACCTATCTCCTCCCTACCCCGCTACCTACACACACCTTTACTGACTCCATCCCCGCCTCTTCGACTTGTCTGCCTCCTCTCCACCTATCCTCTCCTCTATCCATCCTCTATCCGCCTCCCCCTCTGTCCCTATTTATTTCAGAACCCTCTTCCCCTCCTCCATTTCTGATGAAGGGTTTAGGCCCGAAACGTCAAGTTTTCCTGCTCCTATGATGCTGCTTGACCTGCTGTGTTCATCCAGCCCCATGCTTGTTATCTCGGATTCTCCAGCATCTGCAGTACCTTTTATCACTGTAGGTTTCAGGTTTGTAATCAATTCTTTTCTGATTTTTAAGTGGTTCAAATCGCCCCCCAATCCCTGGTGCTCGAGACTGTGCTTATTTTGAGAATTCGAAATAAAGAAAGCAGTGTACAGGTGTTTCAGGACAAAAGAATCTCTGTTTATTTAAAATACAAAATTAAGTTTAATACGAGAAATAAAGGTAAATGCAATAAACGGTTAAATTGACACAATCAACAATACAGAGGACTGTAATAATATTGAATACACTATTAGCCATATTAAACTCTATTAGAACCTAAAAACAACATTTTTTTCACAAAAACTTTAATCAGGCTTCCTATCCTGGGGATCCCAACACACTGTCACTCTCTGCTTTCCCCTCCCTGCAAGCTAGGTCAGAACTTTGGAGTCTCAGAAGTTTCAGGTCACCACTGAGCAAAACATGGTTTTGAAGTACAGCTGGCTGTTCCCATTTGCCAAACCTGGAGCCTGGATGAAGCCTTAGGATTGCGTTGGTTTTTCATTTTGAGTTGGGTCCGCTGATGAGATAAGGTGCGTCGTGGATCTATCGGATAAGTTATTGGGTTTCTTTACTTTCTGCTGGTTTTGCAGGCCTGGTTTTCACCTCAGGATGTGTCTGAGGCCTTGTGGTGTTGGTTGGGTCAATAGTTGTTGGGTCTGCTGGTCGTAGTCGATTGCCATTGGTTCTTTTGGTTTGGAACAGGTCGGAATTGGTAGCTCTTGGAATTGCCGTTGGGATACCCCTTCTGGAGATAGCTCCTTGGAAATAGCTGCAGGAATTAGCTGTTGGAATTCTTCTGGAGATAGCTCTTTGGAACACTTTCTAGGGACGGCTCCCTCTGTTGAGGTAGGGCCTGGCAATCATACTGATTGTGAGCCCCTTGTCTTCATGCCAAGTCTAAGTTGTCCATTGTGTTTGTGGTGTTCCTTTTGAAGTCAATTGGTTTCTCAATAGTTAAGAGTATGTGTGAATGGATTTTGATTGATGCTTAATGTCCGGTATCTCTGTGCTAGGTGGCCTGATGTGTAAAAGTTAGTTTCGGTCTAAGAGTGTTAGGTTTGGTTGATTGTTCTCTTAGGGAGGAGGTGTTAATTGGAATTCCAGGCTGAAAAATAATCCCAGATTGAAAACCTTCTTGCTCTGTTGTGTGTTTGCTGCTGCCTAAACCTAGTATATTGTCCAGTATTTTAGATATTAGAAAAGTCCAGGGTCTAGTCCAGTATTTTAGATGATGGGGATTTTTGTTCAATCCTACAAACATCCCCCCTCCCCACTTCATACATGACATCCCAGAGTATCAGTCTGGATGAGCAAAAATTGTCAAGACCCAAAAGCCAACCATCCAAATTACCTAAACCTAACATTCACATTTCCTCTGTTGAGATCTAGTGCATTGCCCCCTGAAAGGAAAACACAAGGCAAAGTTAGGGAAAGTCAAAACATACAAGTACACAGTGCACATACATGACTCAAGATTTAAACCTTAAATACATTTTACACAGTTTATCTTTACACAGGAAAACAAGATACATCCCCAGTGGTACTTCCAGGTACACAATTTCCATACACATTACACTTCTGGCCTATTGTGTACTCTTTGGTGTCAGGATCTGTGAGCTTGAACCCTCACCCTCCAAATAATGCCCCTTGTTTGATGTAAATGTCTGCTTGGTTTGTGTTTCCCAAATTCTAACTGATGGAACCTTTGGAACATTTCGCAGAATAAGGTTTTGTGCAGTCGCCTTATCTCCCTCGGGCACTATTTGAGTAAGTGAACTTCACTTTAAACTTTAGTGTAATGGAGGCCATGGCCTAGTGACTCCCCACCACACATTGAGCACCAAAATGTTCCCTGGGGTGGCAGGACACCTATCTAGTGAAATGTCCCTCTTACCAGTAGGGCAACCCAACTGCAAAAACCTTGTCCATCTTGACTGTCCTTCCCTGTTGACATGGAACATAAACACAGCGTCGCCCTCCAGCGGTAGTCAGGCTCAGCTCCACAGTAATTTACTACATACACCTTTCTAACCTAAGCTTAGATCTTAGTCAAGAGCTATATACAGTGCTACAGTGCTATACTTGAGGTGGCCAGGCTAAAATCTACTGGGCCTATCCTTGCTGCAGTCTCTGGGCAGCAGGTACACCTGAGACTATTGTGCCCTCAGCTTTGAAGCCCAGGGAGTTCTGCTCAGCGGTTCCTCCCTTTCTAACCGGGGAACCTCCCGAGTCCCAAACTATAGGTTTGCTAACCTACACTGGGTCGGTCTTTGCGAACCCTGGCTCTATGGCCTGTGGGACTGTGCTTACACCCCAACCCCTGTGGTTGTGGTTTCCCTTGGGGTCTCTGCATTGTCAGGGGCCACTGCCTTGTTGCCTGGTCTATTATAGCAGCCCACAACTCCTGGCTGCCTCTTTATTTTGTGCAGGCCTTCTATATTCTCATCCCCAGCCAGCATTCCCAGGAGGGAATTAAGGACAGAATCCTGTGCCTGGACCATCTTCAGATCTGGGGCCAGTGCTACCCTTGCACCTCCCTTTGCTCCCCCTCTATCCCAGGCTGCTGCTGTTGTAGGGGTTCTGGTTTGCAATCAGTAATTTGCTGATTCTTAGGTGGTTCGAATTATCCCCAGACCCCTTCTTCTGACACTGGACTTAATAAGGCAATGTGAAATGAAGAAGACAGTCAACATCTGGGCAAAAGAATCTTTGTGTTTATTTAAAATACAAAAGTTAAGTATAATACAGGAAATAAAGGTAAATGTAATAAACAGTGAAATTGACACAATCAACTGTACAGAGGACGGTAATACTATTAAATACACTAGAAGCTCTATTAAACACTATTAGAACCTAACGACAACAGTTTTAATCAGAAACTTTAATCAGGGTCCCCACCCTTCGGGTCCTATGAACTGTCACCACCTGCCTTCCCCTCCCTGCTAGCTAGGTCAGAACTTTGGATTCGGCTGATCTCCTGTGATACAGTCGATCTTCTCCAGATTTCAGGTACAGTCGCCATCTGAATGGCTTCCTTGAGAGTCAGATTTCGGGTTGAGATGAGGAGGAATTTCTTTGTTAAGAGGACGGTGAGTCTGTGGACTTATTTATCACAAGAGGCTGTGGAGGCCAAGTCACAAAATATAGGATTAATATAATATAAATATGTAATATTAAGGGAAATAGACAGATTTCCAGAAGCTAAAGGTATCAAGGGTTACGAGGAGAAAGGAGGAGTCGAAATAGAGGATAAGGCATGATAATGTTGAATGGTGGGGTGGGATTGATTTGCCAAATTGCCCACTCCTGCTCCTATTTTATATATTTCCATTAGCTGAACCTTATCAGGCTCTGAGCAACATGGACTATGGTAGAATGGTAGAATCAGGTGAGATGTTCAGCAAGGGCCTTCTCAATATCAAGATCAACTCGTTGCATTGCGTTCGCTTTTCCCAAGCACCATGGCTAGATTCTTGTCAGGTCGTCACAAATTCTCGATTGATGCTCATTATTACTTGTTATATACTAGGAATGTGTGAATTGTCTTATGAGGAAAGGCTAGACAGGTGAAGCCTGTATCCTCTAGAGTTTAGAAGAGTCAGAGGTGAATTAATTGAAATGTATAAGACCCTGAGGGGACTTGACCGAGCGTACGTCAAAAGGATGCTTTCTCTTGTGGGCAAATCTAGAACTAGGCATCGTACCTTAAAAATAAGGGGCTGCCCATTTAAGAAAAAGATGAGGCAACATTTTTTACTCACAATTTGTTGTGAGTCTTTAGAATTCCCTTTCTCAAAAGGCAGCTGTCCAGAATCTTTAAATATTTTTAAAGCCCACATAGATAGATTTTTGATTACCGAAAGATTATCGGGATATGCGGGAATGTAAAATTGAGGTTAAAATCACATCAGCAAATGATCTTATTGAATGGCAGAGCAGGTTAAAGAGCCTGAGTGGCCTATTCTTGTTTCTTGTCATGCATAAACAGCCTAACTCATAACAGATTACATTTTTACCAAACTCGTTAAGCAGGGTAGCCATCAGGATAACTTGACATGGAAACCAGAATGAATTTTTGGGGGCTTCACCTTAGTGCTTGTTTTAAAACACTTCCACCTTGGACACTAGGTGTCAACTTCTCAGGGCATGCACCAAGGGCACTCCACATCAACAGACATTGACGTCCAAGATATGCCAGCCCTGATGAACCATCGTGTCATACCTCTGATCCACTTATACAACTCTCTGGACTTTAATCATGCACATTAGGCCGCACCTAAACAATCATTGTGATGCTGCAACAAGGACACATGGTGGTCAGCAACATGCACTGAACCAGGCTGCATCTTTAAGCTTTTCTTTAGCAGTCATTGTGTTCGCTCACTCAGAACCTACCTCGATGCTCACAGTAATCTTGCCTATATTGTCTTGCCTTATTTTTTTATGCTTTTCCCCCTAAGTCAGAGATACCAGGTTCATATTACTATATGGTTCTGAGGAAGGGTCACCCGACCCAAAACATTAACTCTGTTTTCTCTTTCACAGATGCTGCCAGACCTGCTGAGCTTTTCCAGCAACTTTGTTTTTGTTCCTGAGTTACAGCATCAGCAGTTCTTTTGGTTTTCATATTACTATTGTCTTGCCTTCCAAATCAGCTCAGACCCAAGGCCAGGCAACTTGCCACAGTTGTTAGCAGATCTCAATCAAGTCAAGGGAGATAGCCTTCATTTAGGGGTTCCAAGCATAGTAAGCCAAGGGCAACCTCAGATGTGGGGCCAAGTACTGCTCAGGTAGTCAGTCAGGATAGACATAGGGCTAAAGGATGAGCAGCACACTACTCCTCTTGACTCATTCTCGCCCATTGTGGACTGTTGTTCTCCTGGAATGAGAGAGAGAAGGAGAGAAAAACAGGTATTATGGAAGATGAAAGTTGGTGACATAAATATTTCTGTTGGTTTCTTGAGCAAGTGCATGGACCAGAGACAGGGTATGCATGGTTAATACTGTCACAGATTGCAGTGGGTGAAGTTGAGTGGGAGAATGGGGACGGTGCTGCTTAAACCTTGGTTTGAGATGGGCACAGAAACTGATAGAGAGTGAGTGTCAGGTATTGAATAGAAGATGGTGACTCTTGTGCTGGCAATGTGGAGAAGGGCATTAAACATCTTTCTATAGTGCTGTGCATTCCTCTAGATATTTAAGAATGCTTTAACTTTGGTGGCAATCTGAGACCATGCTGGCCATGTTTCCAGAATTTTATTACTTCTGAGGTTAAGGTAACTATCAAAGCTTTTCAGTACCACTTCAAAATATCTATTGCTTCTTGTACATATTAGTGACAGACATTGCCACCATCTATATTCTCAGATATGTATATAAGTGAATTAACTTGTTCAGCTTCTGATTAAGTATCCAATTTCCAAGTTATTCAACCATAAACCATAAGACATATGAGCAGAAGAAGGCCACTCAGCTCATTGAGTTTGTTACACCATTCAATGAGATTGTCGTTGACCTGGTGACCTTCAAACCAATTTTCTGTCTCCCCCATAACCTTCAACTCCCTTACATTAAAAAATGTCTGCCTCAGCCTTGAACATACTTAATGATCCACCCTCAATAGCTCTGTGTGCTAAGAATTCCACAAATTTCCAATCCACAGAGAAAAGAAATTGCTTCTCATCTCTACATTAGACGTGTAACCCCATGTTATGAGATTATGTCTTCTGGTCTTAGATTATTCCATAAATGAAACAACCTCTGTCATGTCCTCTCAGAACTTTTTATGTTTCAATAATTTTGCCTCTCATTTCCCTAAATTCCAATGTGTTCAGGCCCAACGTAGTCAACCTCTCCTCATAAGACAGTCCTTCTATATCTGAGATACTGGGAACTGCTGATGCTGGAGAATCTCAGAGAACAAGATGTAGAGCTGGATAAACACAGCAGGCCAAGCAGCATCAGAGGAGCTGAAAAGCTGACGTTTCACATCTGGACCCTTTCAGAAATGGATTAGGGGAAGAGGATTCTGAAATAAACAGAGAGAGGGGGGGAGGCGGATGGAAGATGGATATAGGAGCAGATAGGTGGAGAGGAGACTGACAGGTCAAAAAGGCAGGGATGGAGCCAGTAAAGGTGAGTGTAGGTGGAGAGTTAGGGTGGGGATAAGTAAGTCCAGGGAGGACAGACAGGTCAAGGAGGTGGGATGAGGCTGGTAGGTAGTAGGTGGGGGTGGGGCTTCAGGTGGGAGGAGTGGATAGGTGGGAAGAAGGACGGACAGGTTAGGAAGGCAGAGACAAGCTGGGCTGGTTTTGGGATGTGGTCGGGGGAGGGGAGATTTTGAAGCTTGTGCAGTCCACATTGGCCGAGTGAGCTTGCTCTACCCTGCTTCCAATGACAGTATATATTTCCTTCGATAAAGGGCCCAAAAGTGTTCACAGTACTCTACTTGTGGTCGGACTAAAGCCTTCTATAGTTTTAGCAAAACCTCCTACAGTTAAATTCCATTCCCTCTGAATTAAAGTCAACATTCTATTTGACTTCCCTATTACCCAGTGAACTTGCTTTTCATGATTCATGGAAGAGGACTCCCAGTCCCTCTCTTCTATAGTTTTCTGCACTCCTTTCTCATTTAAATAATACTCAGCTCCACTGTTCTTCCTGCCAAATTGTATAATGTTATGCTTTCCCGCATTATATTCCATCTACCAAAAATCCAAGAATTCAGGTAAATTTGTCAGATATGATTATCCCTTCATGAAACCATCCCAACTCTGCTTTGTCAGTACACATTTCTAAATGCTCTGCAATTACATGCTTTACAAGACATTCTAACATTTTCCTAATAACATACTGACTTAAGCATAGTTTTCCACAAGATGTCCAACTTTGTGTTTTATTTAACCCATTGCTGAAATTTAATCTTCTTGGCAACATTATTTCTGATGCCATAACTTTGTGGTGTGAAAATTTGCTTTCCTTTTTTTAAAACGGCATTTGAGTTTGGCATAAGCAGCAATATTAATGCTCTGTACTGCTGTTGAAGCGTTTTCCCAAGTTCTGTACAGATGAACTGACATATTTCTGCGTTGTACTGATAAATTGTAAAGTTTCCCGCCCTTTGTGGATGAAATAAAAGATTCTAAACCTTGTCTGTTTACGTTTCAAATAAGTTTCCTCATTGCTGCAATTTGTTGTATTCCAGGGTCTATGACCTCAGTTTGAATTGCTTCTGTGACCTTTGATTTCTCTGACTATAGGTGTGCTCACTCACAATGGTGGTGATGCTTGGTCTGGGCTGTAAATGCTTCACTTAAAGCTTTCCCAGCCTTTAATTCTGCACTGTTTGTTAAAGCTTTCCCTTGCTCACCAGTGATTTTAACTTTATTCACAGATCCTCCTATGTCCATTTGCACTCCGGCGAATCTTTGACTTGGAACTGTTCCTACAGAACACTGGCACCCATTGCAACCTGGAACTGCTTTAGAATGACGTACCCCAGCTCCACAACATTCTGAGCTCTCCCACCGCTGCGCATCTCTTATTACATCTGAAATGTGGGGAAATGGAGCCGTAATGCAGAGCCCCAGACTAATACCCTGGGGACATGGATTTGAATCCCGCCACTTACCAGAAAGTAACTTTGAACTCAATAAAATAAATCTTGAATAAGATGCTAGCTTGATAGGTAATTGCTGTACAAACTCATCTAGTACACTAATGTCTTTCAGGAGGGGAAATTTGCCATCCTTACCTGATATGAGCTACAAGTGACACCAGGTGGGTGATTCTTAACTGCCTTCTGGGCAATTAGGAATGAGCATTAAGTACTTGCCTAGCCAGCAAAGCCAACGTTCTATGATTTTTTAAAAAAAATTGCTTTTACTATTGACTATAGATTCTGCCACTTTGAATGTTGCCACAAGGGTTTCTTCTCAAGGCTCTTCAATGTTCTGCTCTTCCTGCTGCTGACTTTCTTCCTGAGTAGGATTCTTAAAACTCCACCATTGCCAGTATGTGGGGTGAGGCAGCTCAATGGACTCCTCACTGGGCCTGCATTCTCTCATGTTTTGAAGAATGAGAAATGACCTCATTGAAACCTACAAAATACTTTGATTTCAGGGTAGATGCAGGTCAGATCTCCTTCCCCCCCACTCCCCCCCGCCCCCCCCGCCGGTTGGTGAGTGTAAAACCAAGGGATACAAATTTTGAAGAAGGGGAGATACCGTTTAGGGCTGAAATGAGAAGACTTTCTTTCACTCAGGCAGTATGAATCTTTGGAATTCCCTACCACAGACTACTGTTGGGTATATTTAAAATAGATATGGATAGATTTCAAACTGTTGATGATAGAAGATTATGGGGCTGGTGTGGGTAAAATGCATTGAATGATGGAATCCCTACAGTGCAGAAAGACACCATTCAGCCCATCGAGTCTGCACCAACCTTCCAAAGAGTATAGCACCCAGACCCACCCTATCACTGTAACCTCAAATTTAACATGGCCAGTTCACCTATCCTGCACATCTTTGGAGTGTTCCATTGTCCATGATTACATTAAATGCCAGGACAGATTCAACAGCTCTTCAGCCTCTTTCTGTTTTTGTATTCCCACTAACGCCCACCAGGCTGCTTGAGTAATTCTCACTGCTGACCACTGTGTTGCATGCAGCTACCTACACTAGGCTTACTATCACCATCTTCTTTTAGAGCAGGAATCTGCAGGGTCTGCCTTATCTGGTGTGGTAGACGAAAGCCACTGCTAGTCTCATGAGAAGCGGCTCTTATCTTAACAACTTGTTGTCTATTGCATGTTAACAACTAAGTACAAGTTACACTGATGTAATACACCTTGTTCCAAAGACTATCAGGAAGTCCCAGATAGTAGATCATACTCCTTTGAGGTCCAAAATTGTTCCCTCATTAAATCCCTATGACGTTGTCACAGGGGTTAATGCTTAATCCTTTTAGATCCTTACACCCTTATCAAAGATATGTCTTGTATGTAATTTTAAGTTCCAATTCTTTTGCTATCTCATCTGCAAACAGTAAAATTTCAAAAACCTGCAACGCTTTGTAAATCCAAATCAAATAGCATCAAAACAGTCAATGAAAAGTGTACAAAGAAAGATATGTTCACACGTTTTCCATTCAAATGTAATGTGTTGATATTATGGTTCTGTAAAAGATGTCTCCCGTCAAGAATTAATTATGATAAATGATAAAAGATCAATTTGAGATGGAATCACAATTTTCATAATGTTCTAAGTCTCCAGAGGACAAACATCTGAAAAATTAGAGGTCAAAATTAGAGTGAAAGCATTTTCCTGCATGTGATGGCATTTAAAAATGAGATTACTCTCAAATAATAATAACTGCAGAATAAGAAAACCATTTCAACAACAGTGTTCAATACAGACAATTGTTGCTAAAAAAAGTCACAAAACCAGCTCTTTTTTAACCGTCATCCATCATGAGAGACAGGGAGGATGGGTCTGTATTTCTCAGAAGGGTATATTAGCAACTAGTTTTATTCTCAGCACTATGAGGTGAAACTCAATTTGCAGTTCTTCAAGGTGAAAGAAAGTCCTTGTCAAATCCTGGCAGCCCACAATGGAGGATGATTTATAACATTGTTGGACATTCAAATGACAACACCCTTGAGCAAAATGACCAGTCAATGACTGAATAATCTTCTTTGAACTTCACCATAGGTAAACTAAAGTATATGCAGATCATTCTTCACTCGTAATTCAAGTTGACAGCCAGTCGTAATGGAGACAGTGATGTTTCTAACTTGGCTGAAAAATCTTCTAAATGTTGTTGTAATGTATGTTTTCAATACAAATATGATTACGGTAAAGATTTATAATAAAAGAGAAACATGACCGACTGCTTTAAACAAAGTATTGCAGACTGGCATATTTAAAATGGAAAACAGATTTGGAAGGTTGACTTTTCCTAAAATTTGGCAAAGTGTCAATTTTGGCAAGAGGTTTCCTACCACAAGTTCAAGCAAGTTTTCTTGCACAATTTCATGGTCGTTGCCTCTTTAATTATGCATCCTGTCTCCATAGCGCCGCTCTTCTGCTATCTTGCATTCAAGTCCACCACTGCCAGAACCTTTCAGGATGCTAGAACCTTCCAGCATCCATGCCACAGGTGCCATATTTAAGGCCCAGCCCTGACAGATGTTCAAAAGCGGCAAGCCAGAAATAACTCTCCACATTTCCAGTGTGTGAGGAGCTCTAAGGGTATACGACTGATAGAGGCAAATTGTCACTCGACTCACACACGAACAGCGGGTGGAGACAACCACTGTTCTCTCTCCTCAGGACTGCCAGGGGAAACATGGCACCGGTGCAAGCCAGCCTGCTCTGTAATTGCCACCTGAGCCAGTTCAGTTCCCTCAGTGTACAGGAATGTCCAGCAGTAAAAGAATAACTTTAATGACCTTTTGTGCCCACGAGTGCCAACATATTCTGTCCAGCCCATGACCATCTTCTGCCCCACCTCTGAGGAGGAAATCACGGGTACCTTAGAGAAAGCACCAGCAAGGCTGTGGTGCTCAGATGCTGACTGCTCACATAATATTTTGAGCTATATTAGAGTCAGCAGAACTGAGCAAATCATTGTTGTGCCCTTGTAGGTGGCTGAGGAGGAAATGCTGCAGGTTGCTGACACTCAGCGCTACCTGCTTAACCATACACAGAAGAGTTTGTAATGGTGCCAACCATTAATAACTTCATTCAAATCCACAAACCAACATAAGAACAGCAGGCAAGTACTAACTATGCGATGATAATTCATGCAAATAGGCCCTTCCGTGCTCACTTACAAGATTCTCATCTATCTGTTGAAACCTTCTGTGGAAAATCAGATATTTTTCCACAATATCAAGAATCCCATTTTTCCATTTTCACTAATATTTTCTCAACAGTCTCATCATTACCCATACTGTATATGGAAAGTCCAATCCATAGTTTGTCAGCTAGCTCACTCAATCTTGGTTGCTGGATTTGATAGTCTTTGTTCTATCAATGCAACATGAGTTTGGTTAAAGATGCCTTACAAGAATACATGGCTGAAATAACGGACAGATAATAAATGTACAATGACACTCACCATTCTTTAGTTGCCGACGAAAGGAAATTTATAGCAACTGCAAATGGATGGCATGGTGGCTCACAGTGCTAGGGACCTGGGTTCAATTCCAGCCTTAGATGACTGTCTGTGTGGAATTTGCATGTTCTCCCTGTACATGTAAAATCATGTTCAATGTTTTTCATTTGAATCCAAAAGGGTCTTTGGTACATACATTCTTTACAAACTGCACAAGACAGCTTTTCATGAGGGTTTTAGTGCACACACAGAGTGTATCAACTGGATGTTTGTAATGTCGGGTGATTGTGATTACAGTAAGTGCAAAACTAATTTGATGCTAACGCTATCGCTAGAACACAACTTTTCATCTAATGCCCACTCTGCAGTTTACAATACTGAGCATGAGTAATATTTGTGGATAGAAACTCGCTATCACCAATCTTCTTTCCTTTGACTGGATCTAATGTGTCTAATTGGTTTGCAATGGTAGAGGAATAATCACTATTAAGTCTGAACAATAAGATGTATTTCATTTCATGATAACATTTAGTTACGAATTGCAACAGTTTGATAGATATTGGAAGGAAGGCTGTAAGAGCTGTTGATATTGGTCTGCACTCCATGAGATCCTAAGATGTTCTGGCTTACCTCCACTGAAGGATGAATGAAATCATCAAATTGCGTTGAACTTAATGCAGTCTCCAAATTTAACCCTTTCAGAACCATTGGTCAAATGTGGCCCTGATGTCAAGGGCAGTCATTCACACCTCACTTCTGGAGTCCAGTTCTTCTGTCCACTTTAGAACCAAGGCTCTAATAGGCCAGGAGGTGAGTGATCCTGGCAGAACTGAAGGTCAGCTTCAGTGATCAGGTTTTTGTTATGCAACTGTGGCATGGTAGCGCTGTTGATGACCCTTCCTGTCACTTTACTGATGATTGAAAGTAGACTGATATGGTGGTAATTGGCCATGTTGCATTTATCCTGCTTTTTGTATGGAAGACATACCTGAGCAATGTTCCACATTACCAGGTGTTTGCCAGTGTTATAGCTACTGGATCAGCCTGGCCAAAGGGCTAGCATGTTCTGGACCTCAATTTGACAGGACTATGACCATAATGTTGTCAGGGCCCATAACCTTTGCAGCACATCTTTCACATTTTGGCTGAGCTTAATGATTTGACAGGCAGTCTGATTGACAGCTTGGTCAACAGGTGCACTTTCACGGCTGAAGCATAAAGCCGCAGTCAAAGAATAGGGAGCAGATAGAGAAGTAGGAAGATATCATTGTCAGAGGTCAATGAGGAAGAGCTGGCTCTGCAGACAAGGGAATGTTCAAGCTTTCTTGTGGCCACAGAGTAGATCAGGGAAAGGTTACCTGTTTTGGGGGAATCAACATGGGAAGAGGGACAGTGTGGAGTGAGGGGTGATCCTCTTGTGAGATCATGGAGCAATAATATCTGATCATGAAAGAAGTATGTTTATTGGGATAGGTGGAAGCACACATGCATTTCCTGGCTGGCAAGACATGCTGTAATGCGTTCAGGATACAGGGTATGAGATAGGATTTAGGCCCATGTCAGCTCCTAAGCCCCTTCTTTAGGCCCATGTCATCTTCTTTAATCCTGATGCCCTGGGAAAACTGGTTGCAAAGAACTACATGTAATCTTTTATAAAAATTAAAGTCAGCCGCATCTTTCTGTTAGTTCACCGACTGACCAATATTCTGTGAATTGATTGATCACCAGCAAGATCCAGTCCAACCTTTGTTCAAACTGGAAGTAGATAGATTGAGGGAAATTGAAATTGGGTTTGAACTGAAAAAAATTCTTCACTTCATCCAAACCTAAAAGTCCACAGGGTTAAAAGTATCAGCTAAATACAGAGTGTACGAGGATCTTATGACATTTTTCTGAGTTGCTTTGAAAACATTTTCAAGATTAGTTTTCGAAGCAGAATCTAAGTTTACACACAAATGTAAGTTAAGGAAAAATGAACAAAGAAATCTGAGATCTTGGCAGGGTCATGTGATCCTGTGAAGGATAAGCACCAACAAGAACTGTCTGGATCAAAAGGCCATTTTCAATCTTATTATTTTTCTGCCTTTCTATGTAATATCCTGAAGAAAAATCAAAGGTTTTTCTATTACAGCAGATATCACACTTCAACAAAGTTTTTCTTTGATTTAGGATAATCTAAAGCATAGTTGATGCTTTTATTTTGTGAATTATTGTAGTGTCATGAATGGAAAAAATTGTAGAAATGTGAGACTCAAGAAACCCCTAGTGAAAAAGAAACAAGCAATATGCTGAATTAATTTTTTGGCTGGAGTGTGAACATTGTAATTTTGCATTTGAAAGCATCAGACTGTGAATATTAAATGTTAACTATAAGGATACAGCTTCTCACCTTCTCTTACAATTCAGGCACTGCACGGAGTATTAGAAATTATAGTTTATTCGTGCAGAAGGCCAGACTGATTAATATCTGATACTTTGATGCTTATTCTTTCTGCCATTGCTCCCAATCCATCCTGCAGTAATCTATCTCTGGATTAAAGTACATTTGCAACATAAAAGGAACACAACTTCAGACTTTATGAATGCTGTTTAAATGCAGATGAAGTAACCGTGGGATGTCGAAATCAGATTGATAATCACAGCAACTGTTTTCTTTGGGCTTTAATGTCTCTGAACAATCCTTGATTCAGTTGATGAATGTTAATATCTGCTGCTAGAGAATATTTTGTGAACTGGTTTCTTGACTCACTGGAATTTTCAAAGATCAGGCTAAATTATTTCTCAGCTCTGCTTAAATAGCATGGACACTTCGTAACTCACATGAATTTTCGTGTTCAGTGTATGAGGTGCAAGATATGTATCAACTAATTTCATTCAATCTCACTGAGAATGGAAGAACAATAAGGATTCCAGAAACATACTTGTCTAAAGTTGTCTCTTCCCACTGCAGGCAATGTGTAGTGCACTAGGTCCATATCTCATTCTCAAGTGATGGCAGTAGCTGTTTCTGATGTATTTTTCCGCATTCCACATTGAACCAGTGTTACCCTTTTGTGTTAATATTTTTTAATAATCTGAGGAAAACTGTCATGAGGTTGCACAACAGGGCAACCTCGAAATGCTGGCTGTGTGTGTCCTGGTTGTATACATAAGGGAATGTTTGGTGCAATGATCTGTCTAACAGGCAACAAACCCCAACATTGATGAAATCATGTACTTATCACCTAGATCGTTGACCCAAACAATAATCTATCTGCGAGATGTCACTGCTTTGATATAAGGTGGTAGTAAGTAATTATGTTTTTGTTTTTCTGGCAGGAACGGATGTTTGTTATGAAGCCAAGCTAAGCACACTTGTTGGCAGGAGGATGCCATTACAATGGCTTTTTCCAATTGCTTTCCCCCAAAAGATCCATTCCATCTATCAAAGTCACAGCTAATCCTGTATTGATGATTCACAAATGAACGTTTTCTTTTACAATAGGTAGTAAGAATTTCATCTAAGTCAGAATAGAATGTTTACACCTTCATCAAAATAAATGGTGGTGGCATATCAGTGACAACTGAGTTGTAGGTTAAATATCATATGTCTTTCTTTATTCATTGACAATCCCAATCCAGATGGAAGAAAATCAACTCTACGAACATGAGGCCTGCTGTCAACCTGTCCTTTCCAGCCGAAGGCATATCCTCTTTCAGCTGCCCCTCACCAGGAGGGTGGGTCACACTGTAAGTGGTAATGTCAATTGGAGTCTCGACAGCTCATGTGCTATGATCATAGCTCCTTTTTCTGGGTGCATACTCTTGACAGCATTCGTAGTGTTACAACATTCCAAGTTGCAAAATGTAATGTTTTCTTACTTTGACCTCTAAGGTAGCGATCACACAGCAGTGGAATCCAGCTAAGAGAAATTGGGACAGTCTATTCTTAGGGGATCTTTTTTAATCCACTCCCCAATCTGGGAGTGTAAAGAATATTTTGAAGAGAAATATTCAGTCACAGATGTTGATGCCCAAAGGCATCCTTGTCCAACACAACTATCCAATGACCTTTGTGTACCTGTCACTCATCTCGACTCTTGAAGAGTCCATATTGCCAATTCCCCATTGCCGCAGGACTTGGCAATTGGACATTGGCAATAAAATAACTCCACAGAGGTCGCTATCCTGTCACCGAGTCACCCTTCATTTACATGTGAACAGTCCTTGACACTGATTCAGCTTCTTCAGCACCAGCGCTCAGAAAGAACAGAACCTCTGCTGACACTCTTGTTTATATCCATCAGCTAGGGCTCCCTGATTGGACCAAATTAACAGCCCCAAACATGGAACTCATATTCTAAGAGGACCTCCTGGCTGACCTCATTACAATCACTACTTTCGTCCCCATACAAATCTAAGGACATAGGCTGGTTCTATTTTTTTGTAGCTCCTCCTGAGGCATTTTAGCACTGGGTCAGGTTCCTCCAACTCTGCCTCTAATACGGATGGTGTGTAATGCACAGTAGCTTGCCTCTTGGGCCCAGAGTGTCTCGGAAGCAATTCATTCTCATTTTTAGGTGGCAAAGGTGGCAATGTGGCAACAAACATCGTGTTCATCTCAGATTCCAAGGTATCTTCAACACTTGACAGTGAGGAAGAACCCAAGGGTTCTGGAACGGTTGGAAAGACAGTTGAGGAGCCAGGCATCTTTTGCTCCTGCACTGTTTGTGAGGTTGCAGCTTTGTTCAGGAGTGTTGTACCTACTTGAAGTGTATTCGTCACTGGATCTGAACTCTTCCCCAAGCAGAGCCATTCTATGGTTTCTACAACAAACTTCGTCCCATGAAGGAAACGGGCTCTCTCTCGTTTAGTAAAGTCTGGTGTCAGGCACTGGCGTCCTTGATGCTGTTTCTCTCTCCCCCCACCGTGGTCCAGGAAGATCAGATTTAACCTGGCGTGGAGTCTTCTCCCAATTATCAACTCTGCTGGAGCTATCTCTGTAGTTGCATGAGGAGTGAACCTGTAATCAAACAGGAACCAGGGCAATTTGGTATCTAGTGAAGCTATTTCTTCATGCCTGCCTTCAAAGTTGGGACTGCTCTTTCTGCCAGATCGTTGGTTGATGGATGGTATGGAGCTGTGCTTATATGCCAAATACCTTTTAACACTAGGAAATACCCAACTTCCCTGCTGGTAAACGATGGCCCGTTGTCTGTGACCAACACTTTGAGGAGTCCATTATTGCAAGATGCACGCAGTTTTTCTGTCGTCACCCGCACGTTTAATGATCGAACGCTGTGCATGTCCAGCCATTTTGAGTGAGCAAGCACTGTGACTAAGGACATTGAGCCCATGAAATGATCTGCATAGTCGATGTGTAATCAAGTTTAGGGTTTACCCAGCCATTCTCACCAACGTGGGGGAGCTATTGGCGGTACTTTTTGTCCTTGTTGGCATTCTGGGCACTGCCCCACCGATGCAGCTATGACTGCATCCAATCCTGGCCACCCTGGACATAACTTCTCATCAACTTCTTCATTTTGGAAAGCCATGGACAACCTGGTAGAGTTCAGCCAGTAACTGGCAGTGGCCTTTGCTCAGGATAATCACTGTTGTTACTCATAATAATGCGACATCCTCTATGGTGATTTGGTCTCTCCTGGCCCAAAAAGGTTTCAATTCTGGTTGTGATAGCTCTTTGATTTCCTCCATCACCACCAGCAGTTTCAGTTTTGTCAGAACTTGATCTTTCTGCAACCAAAGTCTAATGTGTCACCTGTGGCTAGATATGTGTCCTTTAATAGCATTACTTTCAGTAGTGGCCCTACTGGTGGTGTACCTGCTATTGGGAGGTGGCTCAATGCATCCACATTTGCCACTTGGCCTTCCAGATGGTGTTCCAACTTGTAATCATACGCACTTAGTATTAGAGCCCAAATTACTGAATTTGGCCTGAAGGTATGGGTATCACTGCATTGTCTTCTTTAAATAGTCTTAGCAAGGGTTTATAGTTTGTTATTATTACAAATTTACCTCTGTGAACTTCCTGACTCCAAATATGACCACCAAACCTTCCTTCATTATCTGGGCGTATTTACGCTCTGCGCTAGCCAAAGTCCTCGATGCATATGCTATCAGACTTTCCTCTTCTATGAGGACCGCCAGCTGGCTGACCTCATTACAATCACTACCAGAAAATCTAAGTGACTTTGATTAATTTAGCAACCATGCAGAACAGTCATATAAACACAATTTTTACTGGTTGGTAACCAGATTTTGGTCCTAGAACTACCTACCCTCCCACTTACTGACATGGCCATTTAAGTGCACAGTATGTTTGACACATGGGCATCCAGCACTTGTTGTAGGTGTTAAATTGACGACTTGGTGTGCTACACAGCAATACATCCCTTCCTAGCAAGAAGCCCACCAGATGCATAGAAAATGCAACAAGCTGCTCCTGATAACTTGATACTCCATGCCAGACTTGTCACAGGATTTTGGCACAAATCTCACCAGAGCCCAAATCATTCAGGCCTATATAAGATTCCATCCCAGGTGCCCATAAAGCTATGGATATTAGATAAGGGTCTTAATTGATGGGCTTTGTTGGTAGGTAAGTGATGGGCTTGAAGTAATTCAGCGAGGAATGAAGCTAATGCCACTGACAGGAGACTTCATCTTTCAATGGTTCACCTTCTGATTGAACACAAATATCACCAAATACAACCTACTCACAGATCAAAGAGGTGAAGCCCCAGGTTCCTAATAGGTTTCTATGTCGATATTATATGTAGGCAGTAGCTTTTGAAGATGAATATAACTCACTTGAATAACTTATGTAATGTTATTAAACTTCTTCCAGCATTATTCCAAGTCCTTGGGACTACACTACTTACGTTGATCTCTGTCAATATGTTTTGCCACTGCCTTCTGATTTAATGTCAATTTCCATTCCCTTGAGATACAGGACATGACCCATCCTTTCCAACTCTTTCACCAAGACTTCCAACACAGTGTCTGAAAACCCTCTGACAAAGTTAGCCAATTTTAATTCTTTCTATGGACAATATTCAAAATTATCTCAGTTCAAGTAGCAAAAACAATTTACCTCCTCCTTAAGAGCTACCAGCTAGTATGAAAGGCACTCAGAATATTGGGTTAATAGCTGCTTATGTGTTCAGTCAATGAAGAGAGAATATAACACTAGCCTTGGAAATAGGAAGCCATTCAAAGAAGACATGTTGTCTTCATTGCAATTAATAAGCATGAGCTAACTGCACATTGTATTCGCTGCACCCATTTTCAGAAGGGTAGGAAGTAACTCAATATAATCTGGAGGATGTCACATGATTTGAACATTTCAAAGATGACCTTATTTTGTGCCAAGCCTGCACGATGACAAAAATTATCAGTCAAATAAGAAATAATAATACATAATTTTAATTACTCTGAACATTTAGCTGTTAACAGCTCAGTGTTAAAAGAAAACAAATGAAAGTTATATTCATCTTGTGCTGTGGTATTTCAGATCTAGATTTGATTTATAAAGGTTTTTCATCAATTACTTTCTCTCCTCACCAGAAAAATTGAACTTGAGGGATATTAATATCTAATCAGGGCATGAAACAAATGGTATGTACTTACAGAATTTGTGTCACCATTTCTGTTATATAATTAACACAGAAATCAAAAGTGTCCTTGAATACTTTAGGAAGTCACTGCAAGGAAAGTGAATGTATCAACTGGAAACAGTCATAAGGAACACACAGCACAAAAGTAACAGAACTGACACTGCACAAACTTCTGAAAATCAATCCAAATCTGATTTGGAATAATGAAAAAATTGACAATATTTATTTTTCACAGATAAAAATAAAAGGATGTATTTACTAAAGCCAAGATAAAGGATAAAATGGAATTTCTTAAATGTAAAAAACATGATTATATGAAACCAATAACAAAAACAATTCAGAGAACATATTTGACTGACTTAAGACAAATATAAAGCCCTAAACTTAGAAACATTTTGTCATCCCTAATTCACTGACCTGAAATTTGAAATCTCCCTAGGAGGACAGATTTGGAAATATTCACCAGTTATCATCAATATTAAAGTAATAAAGCTTTATTACTTCAAGATTAGGCTAATGAAGAGCACAAGACATTAAATTATAGGAAACTGGAACGCATGCCTTGATTTTAACCTCAAGCACAACAAACAGGACTAGGACAGGGGTTAACATTTCACAAAGGCAATGCTTTTAAAACACACCGCCATTTTTACTTGGATAGATAATATACAATGTAAGAATCATGCCTTTTCATTGATAGTTTTAAACCAGGCTCCTGTAGTATAATTGGAAACCTGATTAAAATATAACAGTTTCCATCTGGGTTTCCCTGGGCTTGAATCTCTGGTTCACTCCCTGGTGATTGCTCAGGATTGGCACCTTCCCAGCTGCAGTGCCCTGCTGCAGGTTATTTTTCACCAGCAGCCTGCCAGTTTGGCAAATGAAATCTTCTTAAATGCAGAAACACATTGGCACCCCGAATTATAATGAGGTTTGCCTGGTGTCAGACTCTGAATGCCTTTGAAAGAGGAACATCTCCCCCACAAGCAAATACACAGGGCTTTGCTTTTTAGGATTCCTGCATAGCAGCTCTCCTTCGCTTTGCCTGCTTTTGCTGCAATACCAATGGCAGTGGGATGGAGCCTTTAATTTGGAATTAATTATCCAAATAAAGCATCAGTTGGCATTCAGATAGAAAGGCTGTTCACAAGCCTCTCATCCCCAGAGTTAATCAGGCAGAGGTGGCAAAATGGCAGTGTAACCACACAACAGCCTCCCACACAATTAAATACTTCCTGCCTCCACAATCAACTTGAGTGGGTGGGGCATTAAAATCACTCAATATGTTAAGTGGAAATATACAGATTAACAGCTATAATTAGCTGTGAACAGCCACCAACCATCATTTAATTTGGTACAAATTTCCAAGCATTTATAATTTGGATTTTGCAGTAGAAATAACAGTGAGGCTAACGCCACTCACTGTTATTAACACATAAATCAGACAGCAGCATACTGCCATGGCATATGCACAATTAAATGCATAAATCAGAAAGTTGCTGCCTGTGATGTCCTTCTCCTCAGGAAGCAATATAATAATGATATCTCAGCTTTGAAATGCAACAACATGAAATTGCACTGCTTTCATCCACACTAAGCTTACGAAACTAAAATTGATGCTGATTCATTTTATTCTAAGATTCTTTTCGTCGTCTACTGCAAGGCCACAATATAACCCAGGATTAACACTGAGCAAAAACTAAACTGTACCAGACATATAAATGTAATGGCTACAAGAACAAGTTAAAGGCTGGAAATTGTGCTAAAAGTAACTCACTCTCTATCTCTCCAAAGTCTGGATGTAATCCACAAGGCGCAGGTCAGGAATCATAGAGTCATACAGATTTACAGCACAGAAAGAGGCCCTATGGCCCACTGAGTCTGCACACTGGGATTAATACTGATTAAAACTGAACTGGATCACACAGTGATAAAAGTGTGATGGACTACTTTCTATTTGCCTGGATGAGCGCAGCTCCAACAGCACTCAAAAACATTGACACCATCCAGCACAATATGGCCCACTTGATTGGCATCCCAACCATTACTTTCAACATTCACTCCCTCCATCACCAATATACATTGGCAGCAATGTGTATGATCTACAAGATGCACTGCAAAAACTCTACAAAGTGCCTTCAACAGGATGTTCCAAATCCTGGTTCTCTACTACCTAGAAGTACAAGAGCAGTAGATGAGTTGCAATGGCAACACATGCAAGCTCCCCTCAAAACTGTACACCATCCTAATTGGAACTAAAATACCATCCCTTGCAGTTGCTGGGTCAAAATCTTGGAACAGCTCACCAGCACCTCCTTGAGGTCCATTAGAGATGGTCAAAAATGTTAGCCTAACCTGCAACACCTAAATCCAAGAACTGGTAAAAAAAAAATTGGCAAGTGAAATGAACAGCTTGCTCCATTTGCTTGTCACTTATGGAAAAATCTGACCCAATATTTTGTTAAATTAACATTGATTAAAAAAGTACTCATTGTATAAAATAATGCAATTTGTTGAAATTCATTGAAGAATTACTAAATTATGTGCCTAAAGCATTCAACTTGAATAAAGCTGCTTTCAAAAATTAAATCTTTTTGCCTTTAGAGATTTATGAATAATATATAAACATTAAAATAGATATATTTCAATATTTATTTACTGGAATGCATGTATTTCAATAGCATCCTGGTCTAGAAATCTGTCAGAGATTTCTCTTAATTGACATGGAGACACCTTCCCTATTCAATTAGAGGCCAAAGCAGACTCTCAAAGCTGAACAGTTGATCTAAGACTGAAACTTTTGACAGGCCTAACAAATTGTGGTAAGAGGTAAGTAACTGAGAGGGCTCTTCAACATAGAAGCGTCCCCACACTAACCATTTAAAAAATTTACAGAAGAAATTTAGTGGCAGTGGCATGCTCCTCTTGCACAATGTGGGAGATCAGGGAGCTTTCCAGTGTCCCTGCTGGCAAAACCTGTGAGAAGTGCACCCAGCTGCAGCTCCTGGGAGACCGCATTAGGGAACTGGAGCTGGATACACTCAGGATCATCCAAGGTGCAGAGAACATCATGCATAAGAACTATAGTGAAGTGGTCACTCCTAAGGTTCAGGCTGCATGTAGCTGGGTGACCACCAGAAGGGAAAAAAAGAGGGCATATGGTGGCTCAGTGGTAAGCACTGCTGCCTCACAGCACCAGGGACCCGGGTTTGATCCCTGCCTCAGGCAATTTTCTGTGTGGAATTTGCACATTCTCCCTGTGTCTGCGTGGGTTTCTGCTGGATGCTCTGGTTTCCCCCCACAGTTGTGCAGGTTAGGTTGATTGGCCTTGCTAAATTGCACATAGTGACCAGGGATGTGTAGATCATGTAGGTTACAGGGAAAAGTGGTAGGGGGATGGGTCTGGGTGGGATGCTCTTAAAGGGTTGGTGTGGACTTCTTGGGCCGAAGGGCCTGTTTCCACACTGTAGGGATTCTAAGATTTATGAAGAAGCAGAAAAAGCAGCCAAGCCACCATTCCTAAGAGAAAATTCCTCTACAGCTATTGTTTGGCTGCACATCCACATTGGCAGCAGGGAATAGCTCCAGGCCTTCCTGAGTACTGGCACTTCAATGCATTAGGAAACTACAGGACTGGAAAAATCACAGTCTCCCTCCCTTCAATGCTCTTAGCGAGCATAACAGGACACCTACATTGTGGGAAGGGGTTTAGGAAAGCAGTAGGCTGACTAATATGCAATATCTGGGCTTTGTCCCCTTCCATTCCCAACCTTGACAGCACAGAAAATTCTGCTCAACCTGTCTTTTTAATTAATTTATGAGATACTGTCATTGCTGGTGAGGCCAGCATTTATTGCCCATCCCTAAATGTCCTTGAGAAGGTAGTTCTGAGCTGTCTTGTTGAAATGATGCAATCTTTAGGGGACAGCCACAATGCTGTTTTGGAGGAATTTTCATGACTTTGACCTAGCAAAGGTGAAAGAACAGAAATATGGTTGACACAAATCTGGGTGGGATGCTGTTATAGACCAGGACCCCCTTTAAAACATTTTAAGAAGGTAGTCTAAGATTTTCTTATGTTAAAGGTAGATGTGAAGTAGGTATCCCAAATATGATGCAACTGGTCAAACCACTTGGTTTGAAGCAAAACACAACTTATTTCAACAGTTGAAACTTGAACAAAAGAAAGTGGAATTTAGAATAATTTAACTGTTGGAAAATTTAACCAAATAACCAGTATAGTAACTTAACTAACTAACTATTCCAATATAGTAACATCCCATAAACACACCCCTTGGCAAAAGGGTAAGTTCTGATACATATTCTTACAGATAGGAAGGAATAACATCCAGAGAGAGATTTCAGAGAAAGTCAGCAGAATTCTTTATTGAAGCTTACAACACTCTGGTGCTCAAAACATCTTGTGACTGCTACAGTTAAGATAAAAATAGAAAAAAGCCTGAACGGGGAGAACAGGCCATTCCCCTTCCATGTTAAACTGAAACCCCCTAGGCTCTTCTGTGCCTCTGCATTTGTAAGCACTCTTCAAAAAAAATATAAGTGCGAAGTAACTTTTCTAAAGTGATAACATCATCACAGATGTAGACATGGACAAGTTGAGCAAGTGGGTGAATGATTGGCAGATGAGGTATAATGTGGATAAATATGAGGTACCATCGATCACTTTGGCACCAAAAATAGTTGGGCAGGTTATTATCTTAACGACACACGATTGGGGAAAGGAGAGTTGCAATGAGACCTAGGTACCATGGGGCACCAGCTGCTGAAGGTAAATTCGCACATGCAACAGACGGTGAAGAAGGTAAATTGTGTTGACCTTCATAGTAAGAGGATTTGAGAAGAGGAGCAGAGATTTTTTTTATTTTTGATTTGATTTATTGTTTCACATGTACCTAAGTACAGTGAAAAGATTTGGTTTGCGTGCTGTCCAGGCAGATCATAAAGTAGAAGGAAAAATAGATCACAGGATGTTTGGACAGAATGAGGTATACAGGGTTACAGCCGCACAGGACGTAAACAAAAGCAAGATCAACATTAGATTTGAAATTAGGCCCATTCAGCAGTCTAATAAGCTTTTCTTGAACTTGTTAGTTTGTGTGTTTAAGCTTCTGTATCTTCTGACTGACTGAAGAGGTTGGAAGAGTGTATATTTGGGGTGGGAGGGGTGATAACTTGCTGCAATTGTATAAGGCCTTGGTGAGGCCACACCTTGAGTATTGTGTGCCGTTTTGGTCTCCTTATTTAAGGACAAATGTCTGGCTATGGAGTGAGTACAAGCAACGGTTTAACAGATTGATTTCTGGGATGGCATGACTGATGTGTGAAGAGAGACTGGATAGAACCAAGTTCACTGGTGTTTAGAAGATTAAGGCCAGGACCTGATCTCATGGAAACCTATAAAATTCCAACAGGACTAGACAGGGTAAATGCAGGATGGATGTTCCCAATGACCAAGGAGCTCGGAACGATGGGTCACAATTTAAGAGTGAGGTTTGGGACTGAAATGAGGAGAAATTGTTTCAGGCTATTTAGATTTCAAATCCACAAAGGTATTCCAGGCATACTTTCGCCCAAAATGGAATCATGTAATCAAATAAGTGAGTGTTGGTCTGAAATTCTCAAAGGCCAACACATTTCTTTGAATTGTTTTTTATCTGTTGTGATGGGTATGAAACATTGAAAGATAAAGTTTGAAAGATAAACTTATCTCTGATTGATTTATTGTAGTAAACAGCAAAGTAAAACTCAGTTTTTACAGTAAAGCAAGGCCTTAACAGTTGAACCAGCTGATCAGTACACTCTGCAGGCCGAAGTCAGAGAAAGGACTTGTGTCATAACGGATGGATATATCAAGGCTCCAAACATATCATTTAGTTACACAGGCCAATGGAAGATAACTCTGCCTACTTAATAGCATTGAAAACAGTACTACACCCAGGTTAAAGTGTTCATGTTCTGGAGCTAAGCAATTCCTTAGAAAGAAAGAGTGCTCAGCACTGGGAGCAGAGCATTTTCATTGTGAGAAGACAGGACATTTCAAGTACTTTTGCAAGTTAAAAAATGCAGCAAAAGGGCAAAAGCAGGAGAAAGTCCTAGAAAAGCAGACAATCCAAGAAATTGGGAGTGAAGGAAAATAATTCAAACTAGATTTCTTAGAGCCTGTCATGGAAGGAAAACTGAGATTCTGTTCAATCACGTTTAAAGTAAAAGCTTTCAAAACAGCATTTACGTAAGCCACTGATGCAAGTGTTACAGTTTTGGCAACTCATTTGGAATGGCTCAATTATGTTAGATGTTTAGTCAGCAAAAATTGCATGAGTTACTTCAGGGGTTAAGATCTTCAAAAGGTGTATTTAGAGCTTCAGGCTCTGATGTATAATGATTACAGTGCAATGTTTGTTCCAGGAAAAACTCAGATTACAGCCAGCAGTTTGTTTAGAGCTAAAATGGATCATGCTGAGGAAGAAGATTCAGGCATTTTCTTTGAAGTAGAAATATTTTTATTAGTCATACCAGCTTCTGGAAAGAAGTTACAAGGAATCCAAAAAGCACAAAAGACAGATGTAGAATAATTTCAGATCAGAGGTTCTGCCTAAAATGTTGAATATAATCCAAAATAGCTCTTACAGAAGCATTGTGGGCAAAGGAGGCATTTAACCACAGAACAAAAATCACTGATATCACTTATGAGGGGGTAAATTCCTCATAGAATCCATAGAGGTCATTTAAGAATAAGCAAGTGTAAGCCTAGGATTGAGCGCATGCTGTTGTTTGGTAAGGAAGTCTACATTTTTATTTTGCACAAATCTAATATCATTTGTCAATTGTAGTTGGCATTAAATTGAAATCTACAGTTCAAATGTTATAGTTGTGAGACTTAAGCAAGGAGATTTCAATGGTTCTATAGAAAGAATAGCTTAAATTTAGAAACAGCTGAAACTGGATCCTCATTGAGTCTGATCGGTCTCTCGTGTCAGGTGCAAACAAAACAACTCAACTTAGCGCAATTTAGCACTTGAGTGTAACTTAGACTAGAATATTGGAGTTAAGTAATTCAGGGCATTAAGCAAATGAAGGAGAAGAGGCATACAGTCGTTTTTGCTTCTGCCTAAACATTTCCAGCTTCCAGGAATTGGTTCTTACTCTGTTACGGGAAAAGACGCTAGTTAATTGGAGAATATCTAGTCAGTGATTAACGTTTATTCTATTTCCAAGGTTCAAAATAGAATGGCAGCCGATGGTGAGATTAGTAAAATATATAAAAGTACAACCAAATATAAAGTTGAATACAATAATTATGTAGTTCCTTAAAACACATTAGGGATGCTAGAATGGGCTATATTTCATAGTTTCAGCATGTGAGAGTTTCTAGATACTATTACAACCCAGAGCAAATGTGTCTGTGTCAAGTGTTTGAAGTTTGAGCAGCTTCAGTTGCAGGCTGAAATACAGACACTGAAACTCATTAAGCAGGGGTAAAGCTACCTGGATTCTTCGTGCCAGGATGCAGTCTCAACTTTAAGGGTTAGATCACCTGATGTAGGCACTGTTCAGAGACAGGAGGACTTGACTGCAATTGGAATAGGTCAGCGAACCTAATGAAGCACAGGAACCTCAGCCTTTACAATTGACCAACAGGATTGACTTTCAGCTTGCCTGTATGAGAGTGAGGTTTCAGGGTAGATGAGTTAACTGACTAGGACACCGTTGTACAGGGACCATTTCAAGATGGCAGAATAAAAAGGAATTTAGTGGTTGTAGGAGATGGGTTTGAGGTTTGGAGACTGCTTTCTGCCAATAAAGCAGAGAAGATTTTATCCATGGTATTGCTGACCTCATTTAAAGAGCGATATAAATTCACTGGAGGCAGTTTAGAGAAGGGTTACTAGACAAGTACATAATGCTGATAATTTGCCTTTAAAGAAAACGTTGGACAGGTTAGGCTTGTATCTTCTGGAACTAAGAACAGTAATACTGTAAGATGTAGAAGCAGACATGGACCATTCAGCCCCTTAAGTCTCTTCCGCGATTTAAAGAGGGTCATAGCTGATATGATAATCCTCAACTTAAGTTTCCTGCCTTTTCCCCATTATCTTTGATTCCGTTATTGATTAAAAATCTGACTATCTCAGCCTTAAATATACTAAATGACTCAGTCTCAAAACCATTCCACTGAAAAAGGAATTCGGCAGATTCATTACCCTCTGAGATAAGAAATTCCTCCTTATCTCTGACTGAAATGTGTAATTTCTTGTTATGAGGTTCTGCCCTCTGGTCTGTGACCCTCAGCAAGAGGAAATGATCTTTTTTCATCTATCCTGTTAATTCCCCTAAAGATCTTGTATTGTTGTCATTGATCCCTCCTCAAGGGGAAAGTTCCTGACCCTCCTAATTCTATACATCTCAATCATGTCCTCCCTCAGTTTCCTCTACTCCAAGGATAACAACCTCAGTCTATCAGTCTATCCAATCTGTTGTCATAATTACAACTGTACAGCTCACTCAACGTCCTGGTAAATTCCCTCTATACCTCACCCTCCTATAATGTGGATTCTAGAACTGCACAAAATACTCTAGCTGTGGTCTAACCAATTTTTTTAAGTTCCAGCATAACATCTCTGCTCTTAAACGCTAAGCATTGACTACTAATTGACTTCTTAACCACTTTATCTACCTGTCCCACCATCTAAGGGACTGGTGATATGCATACCAAGGTCCCTCTGATTCTCAGTGCTTCTCAGAGACCCAATCTACTCAACCTCACCTGATAAGACAGCCCTCCATGCTATCTCCTAGTGAACCTTCTGTGAACTGCCTCCAATACCAATATATCTTTCCTTGGATAAAGGGCCTGAAACTGTTTACAGCATTCTAGTGCAGACTGTATAATTTTAATAAAACCTCTCCATTTTATTCTTCTTTCCTTTATTGAGTGGCAGAGCTGCCATGAGTGGCTGAACGGACTGTACATATTCTTGATTCATATGTTGGCATGCTCATGCAAAACAGTCTGTATGGTCATGAGAAATTTAAAAAGCAAGTGAAAATTTAATATAATTCTGCCATGCTTATGCAATCGGTAGCCAGACATCAATGGAACATATATTGTCTTCTAGTCTCCCAGATAGACCATGGGCAAAGTTGGGACAAGTCCTCTTCAACTTTCAATAATTGATTAGAATAGATTACTATTCTACCTCGCTGGAAGTCACCATACTTTGCATTATAATAACTAAGACAGTGATCAAAGAACTGATGAAAACCTTTTCCACACATAGATTTCCAGATTAAATTCTTTCAGACAAATGTTTGCAATTGGTGAATGAATACTTCAACAGATTTACAGCAGAATCCAAAATTAATCACATCATTAATTCACTTCTTCACCAAAGGCCAATAACAAAGTTGAGAGAGCAGTGAAAATCTTGAAGATTTTTTAAAAATTCATTCATGGGATGAGGGGCATTGATGGCTAGGCAACATTTATTGCCCACCCCTAATTGCCCAGACGGCAGATAAGAGTCAACCACATTGTTGTGGGTCTGGAGTACATGCAAACCAGATCAGGTAAGAATAGTATCAGAGATAAAAGGTACTGTAGATGCTGGAGAATTCAAGATAACAAGCATGGGGCTGGATGAACACAGCAGGTCAAGCAGCATCATA
>JAHRHZ010000074.1:1685527-1700862 GCA_024137785.1 Ginglymostoma cirratum | reverse complement strand
TGTGATGCTGCTTGACCTGCTGTGTTCATCCAGCCCCATGCTTGTTATCTCAGGTAAGAATAGTAATTTCCTTCCCCAAACGACATTAGTGAACAACATGGATTTTCCCCCTGACAATCGATTCGCGATCATCATTAGATTCTTAATTTCAGATATTTATTGAATTCAAATTCCGTCATCTGCCGTGGCAGGACTCGAACCCAGGTCGCCAGAACACTATCAAGGTCTCTGGATTAACAGTCCAGCAATAATACGACTAGGTTTTGCCACCCCTACGTCGTGTTATGAAAAGAAGTGATTTCCATTCAGGATTTACTGAATTACGGAGCAACACTTTTGAATAATGCTCACCAGTTGAGTTATTTATGTGTTTAATGTTAGGAAGCAACATCTCAGACCAAATAACAGATCTCAAGACCACGAAAGGTGAAGAGCAATTGAAAACGCTCAACAGAGCAAACAGAAAAGCTGATATAATTCTAGGTATGGGTGAAAACCTTGTCAGATTTGGTACCTGGTCAGAAGCTATAGGTCAGAGATAGGAAATCAGAAGTCATCATCATCATAGGCAGATCAATCACAGTCTTATATTGTTTCAAGTCTGATGGGAATATTCAGAGGGAACAATAAATTTCTCATGTGATCCAAGAAACTGGGAATGAAAAGTGTGATGGTTACAAACTTTAGGATAATGAAAAATGACTACATTGATCACCATGTAGAAGGATAATCCTGTCACAGAAATAACTGAAGACCGTCACCGTACCCCCCTAGTCAATGGTGATCAGGCTAAGCACCATACAGTGTTGAGTTATGAAACACAAATGGTGATGTGGAGTCACAATGTGAATAGTTTAAGTAATGTATGAGTTAAAAGAAACCTGACGGGAGAAATAGTGAAATGAGAATGGATGTGACAATTGTTTGACAATATATGCCATAACAGTGACATCATCAACCACACATAAGAGACAGTGAGACAAGGATGAAATAGTCTGTACTAATCAGATATGTTTGTAGAGTGGACAGTATTATGGACAATGTAAAACAGTTGCAGAAAACCAATAGCCAATGGCCATAAGCAAACAGTAGAAACACAGATAGGCATTGCCATTATTTTAGCCCAGATTTTTATTGAATTCAAAGTGCATGTTTTGTCATGATGGGATTTCTACCCACATCTCTAGAACACTAGTCTGTGGTTCTGGCCTAATAATTTAGTAACATTGGCACTATGCTACTGCCTGCCACTAACCATTGGCTAATTGTTCTCAAGACCCATAGACTTTGTAGTATCCAACGTCTTCATCTGTTATTTGTTTGGAATCACGTGAAGCAAAAGGAATTAGCTGAAGACTGGCATCTGGTGCTGGGAACCTCATGAGAAGGCCAAGATGGATCATCCACTCAGCATTTCTGACTGAAGGTTGTTGCAAACACTTTAGCCTTGTACTTTGCACTAATGTGATGGACTCCCTGATTATTGAAGATGGGAGTGTTTGTGCAGCCTCTTTCTGCTGGCAGTTGTTTCATTGTCCATTATCATTCATGATTGGATATAGAATGAGAGCAGAGCTTCGATACAATCCGTTGGCTATGGGATCATTATTTCTGCCTATCTAATGCTGCCTCCATTGTTTCTGCAATGTTGATTGAGGGATAAATATTAGTCTGGATAAGTCATAAAAGAATAATGGCACAACAGCTTGCACTGCTGCCTTACAGTGCCAGAAACAGGGGTTCAATCCCAGCCTCAGGTAGCTGCCTGTGTGAAGTTTGTACATTTTCCCAGCGTCGGTGAGGTTTTCTGATGGGTGCTGCGGCTTCCTCCCACAGTCCAAAGATGTGCAGGATAGGTAGATTAAATTACCCATAGTGTCCAGTGATCTGCAGTCTAGGTAGATTATCCATGGTAAATGAAAGGTTATGGGGATGGGGTGGGTCTGGGAGTGATGTTCTTCAGAGTGTTGGTGTTGCCTTGATAGCCTCAAAGGACTTTATCTGCATTGTGAGGAGTCTATGAATCCCTTATGCCCAACTAAGAGAGAAATTAGGGTCTCAGTTTAACATCCGATCTGGTACATCCAACAGTGCACATGCTATCAGACCTGTACAGTGGTGTATGTGGCTAAATGTATCCCTTAGTCAGGATGGTATATGCTCTGGTCAATCTTAGGGAAATATCAGACATGCATTGGGCAGATTCTTTGCCACCAATCCATCAGATTGGTGTTCGGTTAAGTTACAGATACCAAGCAGGGAAGTTCTTCGACACACTGTTTTTGCCAGAAGATAAGTGTATAATCTTATGGACAGCATGACATAATGGGCACAACTTACCTTCTGAACTCAGTCAACCCTTTCAGGTACTATCTTATACAACATATTAGAATGATAGGCTTGATTTTTTCACTCAGTTCCTGGAATAGCTGTTGAATCCACAACCTGGAACACCCTTATAACAGTACTGCACGTGCACCTACACCAGATGGACTACAATGGTTCACTATCAGCACTTCAAGGGCAATTGAACATTAGAGTCAAGTTTTGGTTTTGTCAGCAACACCCACATCCCAAGACAGAATAAAGCAAATGGTATAATTTATGCATTCAGACTTACAGAATCAAAATTATCTTGACTTCCATTAGTTTATTTATTATTCATTTTTGAGCATAGTTACCCCATGAAAATATGATGGGAGCATTGCAGTTCCTCATTAAATTGCGACACAAGATGAACCATGACAGCGATGATTTGATTAGCAGAATCTGTACCATAAGCTCTTAATAAATAAATTATTTTGAATGAAATGTTCATAGTATTAATTCCTAAATGAAGAAAATGCTGTATTTAATATAGATTTGTAGGTTATTCTTCAATCTTAATCAACAAACGTATGGGTGCACTTTCTTTTTATTTTATCTTTCCCATTTGATTTATCTTAAGAAATGTCAGGAACATTTTTAGAACTTTGAAAAATGTTAATTGGGAAATATATTGTATTAATGGGCCAGGTATACCAGTCAGCAACAAAACAGGGCACTCACCACTGACTACAATGTAAATCTTACAGTGAGATCGAGCAGTCCCTCTGGTCAGAATTTCACCCAGCAGCCAAAAACATTAAAAGATTTTCAGATCACACACACACACACACACACACACACACACACACACACACACACCCAAAACAATAAACGAAACTTTTAAGACATATTGCCATTAATCAAATTAAAATCAGTTAAAATATTCCACAAAGTCTTCTTGAAAATAATAACTGTTAAAATAAACTTAGCTTATCAATGCTACTAATTAATTGAACAATGATGTATAATTATAAAATTATGCCATTTGGGTCAATTATGTCATTCTTCAAGCGTTATTAATCATGTTGCAACTAAAACACCATTATGCTACATTCCTCTATTCAATGTAAAAGTCAACGTTTGGTAAAATAATAACGATGGATCTTTTCTTGCAACATAAAACTATATGTTCTGCACACATGTCTGACACTGACTCCTACTGCTGTTCAGAGTCATGGGATTCCTATATCTCATCCTGTCTCTGTGGTAATAATTATCTGCAGTTGAGGATACGGACGAACCTACAAATTAGCAGCAGGAGTACCACTCCAGCCCCTAAGCCTGCTACAACCTGGTCCCATTAGTCCAGATTCTGAACAACCACGATAACCTTTCACCCCCTTGTTTATCAAGAATTTATCTATCTCTGCCTGAAAAAGATTGGAAGATTTTGCTTCCACAGTCTTTCAAGGAAGAAAATTCCAAAAATTTCATGACTCTTTGTGAAAGAAAAAAAATTCATCTCTGCTTTAAATGGGCAACCCCTTGGTTTTAAACAGTGACCCCTTTTTCAAGATTCTTCTACAAAAGGAAACATTCTTTCCACACCCACCTTGTTAAGATCTCTCAGGACCTTATAAGGTATATTTAAATCATATATTACATTCAAAACTCCAGAGGTCTAGCCTATCCAGCCTTTCATCTTAAGATAACCTGCCGATACTAGGTATTGTCCAAGAGACTTTTCTGAATTACTTCCAATGTAATTACATCCATCCTTAAATAAGGCAACTAATATTGCACGCTGTACTCCAGGAGTGGTTTCTCCATTGCCCTATATAACCGAAGTATAACCTCTCTTCTTTTGTTTTCAATTCTCCTTGCAATAAGCCATAACATTCTAATAGCTTTCCCTGTTAAACCTTCTGTGATTCATGCACTCGGGCATCCAGATCCCTCTGCATCTCCGAGTTCTGTAATTTCGGACCATTTAGATAGTATGCTTCTTTTAGATACTTTCTGCCAAGATCAACAATTTCATATTTTCTCGATTATCTATATCTTTAGTGACAATAGCATTGTGGGTCAAACCACAACAGGTTGCCTGCAGCTCAGCACCACCTTCTCAAGGGCAGCCAGGGACTGACAACAAATGCTGGCCAGCCAGCAAAATCCACATCCCAAAAATGAATAAAAAAACTCATGTAACCTTTCAATATTCCTTTATCACATCCTTATGTTATCTTCACAGCTTACTTTTCTATTTATCTCTGTGTCATCACAACAATTAGAACCAGTTGATCAATGTTTAACCTTTATGAAGTTTGAATTGACAACGTAGAACAGAAAAGTTGGAATTGTCACTGATTGTCGTGGTAGTTGGCTTTGGGTACCGGAGGCTGCAAGGTGCGGGGTCCACAGCACACTCTGAATCAGAGGCAGAGGCTTATTCCATGTATTTGTTCACAAGACATGGACATCAATGGCTAGATCAGCATTTATTACAATCTCTAATTGCCCAGAGGGTAGTTAAGAGTCAATCACATCACTAGGTCTGGAGTCACATGTAACAAGGCCAGGTAAAGATAGCAACTTTCCTTCCCTAGTGAACCAGATGGGTTTTTATGACAGTCAGCAATGCTTTCATAGAATGAGGTTAGTTCTTTATTCCAGATTGTCGTTTTAGTCAAGTTCAAATTTCATCATCTGCCATGGTAGAATTCAAACCCACGTCCCATTAACCTGGGGCTCATGGGTTACTAGTCTGGTGACATTACCACTACACCATCACCTCCCCAAGATGAACATCTGATTTCTGGTGTGCTGGAAGAAGCCTGCAACATCACAATTGGAATATACCTGCTGTTGGAACAGGCCGTTTTGTGTCTGGAGAATAGGGAAGGCTGGGAGAGGCATGTCTAAAAGAAGTGGAATGGATTCAGGTTCAAAGTGTGTGCACCTCCCACCGATTCCATTTTCATGATTATCACGGTTGGTCAGAATCTGGACTAATGAGACCAGATTGTAGCAGGCTCAGGGGCTGGAGTAGTTTACTCCTGCTGCTAATTTGTATGTTCGTACGTATCCTCAACTGCAGATAATTATTACCAATGAGACAGGATGAGATATAGGAGTCCCATGACTCTGAACAGCAGCAGAAGTCAACGTCAGACATGTGTGCAAGAATGGCTTCTTTATTCCCACGCTTAGTCTATCCTTGGAGTAGTTGAAGTAGCACGCAAGTGAAAATTTATGCTTTGTGTACAATTCTGATTTTTGGATAGCCTGATTTGAAACATCATCTCTATAAAACATTGGCGTATGAATTTGACTAACCTAAAAAGGCAGGAAGAAGAGGTAAAGTATCCACTTAGAATAAGGCAGAGAGCAATCAGGTTAATTTTGAGGCGACTGATATTCTTAACCTCCTAGTGGCTAGCAAATGTTGACAAGTGTGTTTAGCTGTTGGGCTTCTCATTGAAAAATAGATTTTGTGAAATGGTAAGGCATGAATTTGTGTGTGTTCATTTAACTGCTGTTCTCTAAATATTTTCACTTTAAAACTTCTGTCTCAATTCTTAATTTCTGAAAGAAAATGTTTTAAGGTTGTGCTGTCTGTTTCCTACAGCGTAGCAACCACATACTGAAGCCATTTCCTTCGTTTCATTTTGCAAATGCATTCACCTCTTTTTCATTCAAGATGAAGAAATATGAGGTATAATGCACTTATCATTAACATGTTTACCTGAATTAACATTCAGAGAAATTATGATTCAGTCGCAAACAAATTTGGATAATCTAATTCAGGCTTGCTTTGAATATTGTAATTGTGTAACTATGCATTATTTTTACAGGCTTGCAATACATTGTAGGCCAGTTTTAAACAGCCTTGTCTAATTCAAGCTGCTTCTCAATGCCACCGTGATACTCTCCAACCTGCTTTTGAACAAATTATCGGGGATAATCAGGTTGATTTTCAACAGTTCTGTAGTGTTTTCCAGAATGTTTTAGAAAAGCTAATTACTGTTATTCCAGCTGATTTTGATCTGATCTAAACTGTGGCAACACTGAGTTAAACAACTCTGTTGCACTATTAATGTTGATTTGGAGCAGCTTTATATTGATGTCAAGGCTGATTCAGAACAATGTGTAGAATTGTCTAAGCTTGTTTTAACACCCCTGAGGTGCTGTTCAGGTTGCTATTAAATAGCCCTGTGGTGCAACCTTTTTGAGTGTTTCATGATGATGAATGTGCAGTTCCATCTCTGAACTATACATTCCTATATCCACTTCCATAATAGAATCCATCAAACGGAGAAGAATTGCGAAATTTTGCATTGATGATTCAGAGTCCTGCCATACAAGCTGTCAAGATAGAAATGTCACCAGTATGATGTAATGTCAGAACATCACAGAACTTTTACCACACAAAAGGAAGCCATTCAGCACATTGTGTCTCCACCAGCTCTTCAAATAAACAATTCACCTGGTCCCATTTCCCTGCTTTATCACCCTATTTCTGCACATTTTTCTGTAACGGAAATGACCCAATTCTCCTTTGGATAGCCCAACTGAACCAGGCTCTATCACAATCTGAGGTAAAGGATTCTAGACTCCAACCACTCGCTGGGGTGAAAAAGCTAAATGTCAGCTTTCCTGCTCCTCTGATGCTGCCTGGCCTGCTGTGTTCCTCCAGCGCCACACTGTGTTATCTCAGACTCCAGCATCTGCAGTTCTTACTACCTCAAGCAACTGCTTCTTTTTGCAGATTACTTCAAATCAGTGCCATTTCAGAGCCATCTCCTTCAGGATAACAGTAAGTGACCAAAACTGGGAATTGCTCTGCTCCTGGCTTGCAGCGTCTGATATGATGTGGTGCTGGATTTTAAATATGGTGCTAACAAGGTGAATGTTGCAAAGTCCCAAAGGTTGTGAGTACTTCCAATCTTCTACTGCACGATTCCATAAGATGGTCAGCAGAGAGGCTGGTTGTGCAAGTAATGAGATGAAAAACAGAAGATTTCATGAGAAAAGTCAACATGGTCCATAGCAGACCTCCTGAAATGAATCTCACTCAAAAACTCTGCCAAAAAATGAGAAAGCTCACACCATGGTCCCATCATTTGGACTTTCCAGCAATCTCAACCCTACTTTCATCCTATTTAACTCCTTTATAGTTTTAACGACTTTTGAGTCCCTTCCTCATCTTCTTTATTCTAGAGAAAAAGTTCAAGATTTTTCATCTTTCCAGATGCTGACCATCTTATGCTTTTTCTAAACCTTTATAAATCCTATTTGCATTTTATCCAACACTCTATATCCTTTTTGTAGTTTGGAGACCAGAAGTATGCATGTTACTTTAAATGTGGTCTAATCCATGTTCTATGGAGGTTTAAAATTTTTAACCTTAAGAATTCAATTCCTCTCATAGTGAATCCCATTTTGCATGATTTTCTTAACTTAAGTTGCTGCATTTAGTAATTTGTATATCTATGTGCTAGTTAAACCATAAACTGGTATAGGCAAAGGTCAAGGAAAAAGTTAGTGTCATAAACTAAAGAACAGGGCAAGACATAAGTGAAAGTTTGGATTAATTCGTCACGGGAAAGCTGATAAAACAAAGTAGAAGTCCAAATGCAGGCAGAGAGAAGGGATGGTTATCATTATCACCAATGCTAGTGACTGCATTTGGTGAACTATGCGCACAACAACTAATTCAAAACAGTCATGGGTGAGTGTGAATGCTAAGAACTAATAGAGAAAAAGTGTGATGGAAAGACTGGTGGTTTGCAATGCAAATAATGCTTCAAATTGTGTGCTTCTGTGAAGAATGCTTTTGTAAAAGCCAAAAATAATTGGTTGTGTGAAAGATATGAAGTAGAGGAAGCTTTCAAGAATGATTACATGGAGAAAGTATCTTCGCTCATCAAGATCATAGTTGGAAAGAAGCACATAATCACGGGGAAATCAACGGTGAAAACGGGCACTTGTTATGTGATAAAGTAAGATTAGGATGATATAAGAAAATTACTGTCAAAACTGTTTGAAGAATGGCCAGAAAAGATAAACAATAAAGATTAGGAGTTACAAGAAGGACTGGAACTTACGGCACTAAAAGATGAGATTAAAAAAAAGCTGTACAGAACATTGAAAATGGAAAGGTAGAAAAATAAGATCAGATATCAGTGGAGGCACTAAAACCAGGAGGTGAAACAATAATAGCCACAATGAAAGAGATTATTGATGAGGTTAGAATTATATCTGAGGTGATTACAATGCTCATGATAGTAGGCACACGACTGACAAAAGCATCATATGTCAAGTCTCATCCCAGTCATGCATTAAAGACTCTGTGTGAACACAGAGCAGTAGTTTGAGTTCATTCCAGCTAAGGGTACAATTGAGATAACAAGGTGTAGAGCAGGATGAACACAGCAGGCCAGGCAGCATCAGAGGAGCAGGAAGGCTGATGTTTTGGGTCTGGATTCTTCTTCAGAAATGGGGGAGGGGGAAGGGAGCACTGAAAAAGATGTGGGGAGGGGTTGGGGCTGGGGAAGTTGGGTGGGATGGTGATAGGTGAGTGCAGGTAGGCAGTGGTGGGGATTGGTCAGTAAGGTGGGAGGAGTAGTTAGGTGGAAGAAGTGTCCTGACCCAAAATGTCAGCTTTCCTGCTCCTCTGATGCTGCCTGGCCTGCTGTGCTTCTCCAGCTCTACACCTTGTTATCTCAGACTCCAGCATCGGCAGTTCCTGCTATCTCTAGGGGTACAATTGACATACTTTGTGCTGAATTCACATGGACAAATATGAAAATAAGAAAGAAGCACAGCTTTGGCTCGTGTTCATAGTCTACACCAAAACTTTTGTCACTGTCCAGTTTGATTTTCAAAGTCTGTTTGGTGTACCCAAACATTAACTTTGTTAATACAAAAGCTGTGTAGAAATGACGCAGCAGTCATCAGAGTTGATGTGGACCGTACAAACCAATCCCAGTTTGAAAAGTGAGTCAGGCACAGAAGTCTTCTATTCCTGTTTAGTGCTGTGAAAGATAAAAAAGATGGTACAGGAAGAGCTACCATAGAGACGAGGCTACATCAAAGAAGGAGGTAACATGGAGAATCCCAGGTATGCAATGAGAACAGATTCATGGCCAGAATAAAGGAAGAGCTGGAAACTATGACAAGGCCGAGTTAGAGATACGGTAAGTCCTTTGGACTGAATATAAATAACGTAATGACCAGTGTTATGGCTCTAAATGACATTGGAACAGTCAAGATTGAAAACACAGAGATAGAAACAACAAAAAATCACAAGGACCTTCACTCAATGAGAAATGCCACAGTTACATCCAATAATAAAATCCAGGTGAGATTAGTTATGGCAAAAGGAATGACTAATGGCTGACATAATATGTGGAAGTCCAAAAGTTACAGCGTAAAGTTGATAACGACCATTGATTATAGGCATTAATGTGGAGTATTGCACTCTCCACATGTGAGAGTTCGACTCGAAAGAAGATGCAAGGACAATAAGAGCTTTTAAAGTGCAGGTATGATGGAGGATGCTCAGAATTGGCCAGAATTGAGAAATAGAAAGACAAATAAGGGAGTTACATCAAGAGTAGAAGTTCATGATTTGAAATGGCTGTTAAGTACAGTTATTGAGAGAAAGGTAGGTAAGTAAGGACATTTAAAAAAAAACTAGTCTTGTCCTGACAACAATTGAAGGAGAAATTAAATGGTAAAGCCAGAAGAGGAAGAAAAAAAAGTCAGATGAGTGCATAGCATTGAGATGTGAACTGACGGAGTTAAAAGAATCCAGAGAGGAAACAAGGCAATGCCAATAGCCTTGCTAACAATATGGTAATAATGAACAGAATAAATAAACCCGTCGATCTCTTTGCTCCTCTACTCTATTTCGATTCCTACTTTCAAAGAAGCACCTCACCTCTTTTTTACTCTTATCAAAAAGCATAATTTCAAAATTATATAGCAACTATACGTTTGCCTTCAGCGATTTATTTACAATGACACCTAGGCCCCTATGTATATCAACTCTTTCAAATCTCTTATTATTTAAGAAATACGCTGCACCTTTATTCCTTCTACCGCAGTGGCTAATAACATTTTTTCCACATTGTACTCCATTTACCATCTCCTTCCCCATTCGCCTAGCCTGTACAAATTCTCCCAAAGTCATTTTATATTTTGCTCATAATATATGCACACATATCTTTATATCAACTGTCAATTTGGAAATATTACATTTGGTCCCCATCTCCAAATCGTTGATATATAGCTTGAAAAGCTACTGGTCCTTCTAGAAGACACTAATCACAGCCTGCCATTGTCAGAATGACCCATTTACTGCCACTCCCTGCTTTCTGTCCATTAGCCAATTATTAATCCATGCCCATGCCGGTACATTGCCTCCTATCCCATGTACCTTGGTCTTTCTAACCAGCCTCATGTGGGAGACTTAATCAGAAGACTTGTGAAAATCTAAGCGTACTATGTCTATCGGTTCGCCCTTATCAATTCTGCTAGAAATAGCTTCAGAAACTCCAAGTTCACCAACCACGATTTCCTCCTTGCAAATCCATACTGACCATGCCTACTGAGATCTTTGGGTAGATTATTCCTAAGCAAGTGGTGCTTGATAGCACTATTGATGACATCTTCCACAAATTTATTGATGAGAATGGGCTGGATTGGATCTATCATGCTTCAAGGCAACAGAAAATAACTTGGGCAATTTTGCACTTTGTCAGGTTGGTGTGTTATAGCTGTACGGTAACAGTTTGGTTAGGCTAGTGGCAAAATCTGGACGACAGGTCTGCAGTGCTATTGCCGGAATGTTGTCAAAGCCCATTGATTTTGGATTATCCAATGCCTCCAACCATTTCTTGATATCACATGGAGTGAAATAAGTTGCCTAAAAACTGGCATCTGTCATGCTGAGGCCCTCTGCAGGAGGCTGAGATGGGCCATTCATACAGCACTTCTGCTGAAAATTGTTGCAAGTTCTTCAGTTTTATTATTTGCACTGATGTGCTGTGATCCAACATCATTAATGATGTGGACATTGTAGAGCCTCCTCCGCCAGTGAGTCTTTTAATTGTCTGCCACCATTCATGACTGGACGTGAGAGGACTTCAGAGCGTAGGTCCGATTCATCGGTTGTGGAATCACTTAACTCTGTTTATTACTGGCTGATTGTGCTGTTTAATATACAAGTATTTTGTAGATTTGTTGACACATCAGTTTTAAATATGATTGGTGCTGGTCCTGGCATGCCCTCCTGCACTTTTCATTGAACCAAGGTTGATACCTTTGCTTAATGGAAATGATAGTGTGAGAGGATGTGCCCTGCAGGCTGTGGGATTGCAGATTGTGGTTAAGTACAGTTTTGTAGCTGCTGATTGTCCTCAGTTCCTCATGAATGATTTTGTTGAAGAAACGCTGAAATTCTTTCTTGAAGATGATTTTGAGATTCCACAAGTGAATGAAGCAATGTAATATTTCAAAATATACGTGGAGCTGCTTTCACTCTGCCGCCACCATTTTGAAATTCTTTGTGGCGCAGAAACTACCAGATTCCTACACTAGCAGGATGTGGAAGGCACAAAATTTCAGACTGGCCAAATAGGTAACTTAAAGAGCCAAAAGTTGCAATTCACCATTATCTGTTGCAATGAGCCGCCACAGTCAACTAGTTCATTTTCTGGACAACAGAGGTTGAATGTCACACGGGGAACCATAAACAGGTTCTTTAAAGTAAAGGGGTAATAGGTACTGCAGATGCTGGAGAATCCGAGATAACAAGGTGTGAAGCTGGATGAACACAGCAGGCCAAGCAGCATCATAGGAGCAGGAAAGCTTGACATTTCAGGCCAGACCCTTCACCAGAATTGTCATCTTTAAAGTAAAGGACTGCTGAGTTGAATCTACATTAACAACATAAATTCAGAAATTTCACAAGAAACAGTCGACTTTAGTAAGGAGGATTATTGCGCACTGGTAATTGTTTCAGCAGGGAAGCTGTGTTTTCAGGAGCATGAATTGAAGATCAGTCCACAACATCATAGACCTGATTCTTTGACTTATGATTCCTGTAAGCATAGCCTCCCACTGTAAGCACAGCATTCTATAATCACCTCCTCTTGGTCTACATTCTCTGTTGCCTTGCTTTCATTTGTTCTCTGTCCATGATGTAACTGTCTTGTTTGGCACCCTCCTGATTTCTGCAATGCATCTTGGAAGTCTTTATGCCGCTTTATTCAGTTTGATTTGCATTACAATCAGTCTGTAGTTGAGTTTGCACTATTCATTTATTCACATTCTACACTGAAAGGAAATAGCATACAGAGCATGTATTACATAGGAATTTCCTTCATTATTACATTCAGGTAAGAAAATTACATGCAGAGTTAATGATTGGCACCAAGGGAAAATATGAAACAGAGCAACGCAAACATAGTTAAAATCTGAATGCCTAAAAATAAGTTCATTTCTGCAGGTGCAGACATGCTTGGCTTTTGGATTGTCACATGCCATGTGTGTTCCCACAAAAATAGCAGCGGTTTCAAGGGAGGAAGGGTGCAGCGCAGGCATAGCTAGTCTAGCAATCCAGTGTGCCAAGGTAGGTTCTGGGGTTATTGATTCAAATCTCATTGTGGCAGATGGTGAAATGTGAATTGAGTCCAGTGGCAACCATTGTCAATTGTTATGAAAACCCACCTAGCTGACTAATGCTCTCTTGGGAAGGAACCTTCCCTTATCTGGTTTGGCTTGCACATGAATCCAGACCCACAGCTATGTGTTTGACTTGCAACTGCTACCTAGACAATGAGAAATGGGCAACAAGTGCTACTCTAGCCACAGAGAGGCCCATATCGCATTAATGAAAGAATAAAAACAACATATAGTTTTCACTGGCAGTGAGGAACACTGTTTGTCTGGAGTGGTACTGGAAATTTTTCCACATGTTCCATGTGATTTTCCTTGCATAGACAAGATTTAAAAAATCTTGAGTCATATATATCTGAACTACTGATTGCTCTACAGCCATCAAAGCCCCTTCCTAGAGTGTAGAAGTGGAAAACACACTTCTTTTTGCCATTTATGATTCTAATGTTTCACTCTACACAATTGGGATGGCAGTGGGGAGGGAAAAAAACTTGCAGAAGCTAGAAATCTGAAACTTAATGTGATCAGGTAGCACTTTTCAAGAACATCCATTTGAAGCATTCATGAAATGACTGCAGAGAAGCCAGTATCCTACTACCAAGTCACCCTTTATTTACATGCACACAGTACACAGACTAGGGCAGCACGGTGGCTCAGTGGTTAGTTCTGCTACCTCACAACACCAGGGACCGGGGTTCAATTCCACCCTTGGGTGACTGTCTGTATAGAGTTGGCACATTCTCCCTGTGCCTGTGTGGGTTTCCTCTGGGTGCTCCAGTTTGCTCCCACACCCTAAAGATATGCAGGTTAGGTGAATTGGCTATACTAAATTGCCCATAGTGTTCAGGGATGTGTAGATTAGGTGGGTTACAGGGGGTTGGATCTGGGTGGGGTGCTTTGAGGTTTGGTGTGGATTTGTTGAGCCGAAGGGCCTGTTTCCACACTGTAGGGATTCTATGAATTCTAGACCAACCAGCTTAAAGCTAGTATCTTGTCTGAAGAGACCCTGTGAATCCCCTTTTTAAATCTGTCAGCCAGGGCTGCTTGACTGGTCCAGGTTAACAACTCCAATCAAGGCCCTCATAGTCAATGACATCTACCTGGCCCTGGTTCCAATCCCTGTAGCTCAACATGCTTTTTAACAAGTTCACTATCTGAGTACAAGACTCACCAAGGAAGAGGCCAATATCCTTTCCAAACTGCAGATCTCGTGACTATATTGACCTCCACATTCTTTGTAATCTCTGCAAAGGGGATCTCCGCAATATGCTACCTCAGACATTTCCCACATTATTTAAATCTGGATAGCATTATAGATTACAGGAGGATATAGATGGGATGACCAGATAGTCTGCCTGCTGACAAATACAAATCAATCCAGATAAGTGTGAGGTGATGCACATGGGCAGGACAAAACAAGAGAATACATAATGAACAATCGGATCCTGGGAAGTACCAAAGATCAGAGGGACTTGGTTTTCATGTCCACCGGTCCCTTTGGGCAGATAGTTGAAGTTAAGAAGGTATATGTGATATGTGCCTTTATTAACCAAGGCAGAGAGTTTAACAGCAGGGAGGTTATGCTGGAACTGTATATTAAAAAAATATAGTTAGCCTACAGCTAAAGTTTTGTGTGCAGTTCTAGAATTCACAATATGGGGAGGATATGATTGATGTGATGGAGGAGACTTACCAGGACATTGCTTGGGCTGGACAGTTTCAGTTATGACTGTTGGACTGACTCGAGTTGTTTTCCTTGGACTAGAGGAGGCTGAAGGGGAATATGACTGAGATGTATAAAATTATGAGGGGCATAGATACGGCAGACAGGAAGAAACATTTCTGCTAGGTGAAAGGATCATTGACCATGGGTGCATAGGCTTGAAGTAAGGGACAGAACCTTTACAGGGGATGTGAGGAAAGATTTCTTCACTCAGAAGGTGGTGGGAATCTGGAACCCAATGTTTGTAAGCATGGTAAAGGCAGAAACCCGAATAACATTGAAGAAGTATTAAGATTTTCACTTATGCCACCAAAACATATGAGGTTGTGAAGTAGACAAACTGAGTTTGCAGAATAATATAAATAGATTGAGTGAGCTGGCAAAAATCTGGCAGTTGGACTATAAGAAGGAAAAATGTAAAGTTTGGCAGGAAGAACAAAAAAGGAGACAATTGCAGAAATGGAGAACAATTGTGAATAGTCTTTATTGTCATGTGCATTCAATAAAGAATACAATGATAACTGTGTACCATTGCTCAGACATAAGTGCCATTCACAGAAAAAAATTTTAAAAAGATAATTTAAAGAAACAGAGATAGCAGGAACTGCAGATGCTGGAG
>JAHRHZ010000074.1:1644216-1684178 GCA_024137785.1 Ginglymostoma cirratum | reverse complement strand
TCAGCCTTCCTGCTCCTCTGATGCTGCTTGGCCTGCTGCGTTCATCCAGCTCTACACCTTGTTATCTCTAATACAAAAAAATGCTAACTTTTCCTTCTGCGCTGCTACAGCATACCACCACCAGAATCCTGCTTCAGCCCCGCCCAAGCCATGCCACTGAGAGGGTGTCCCACACCAGGCTATACAAGCCCATGCCGTGACCACAGAATGTCCCACTCTGGGCTACACCAGTCCACACCATGATGCTGAGAGAGTGTCCGTTCTGGGCTACACCAGCCCACTCCATGATGCTGAGAGGATGTCCGTTCTGGGCTACACCAGCCCACTCCATGATGCTGAGAGAGTGTCTGTTCCGGATTTCCCAACCCATGGCAAGCTGCCATCAACGCGGATGTGAGAGTCCCGCTCCAGGCTTCGCAGATGGACTGACCGTCTCTGTAGCCTCACTGCCTCTGAAAACACCACTGCCTCTCTGGAGCCCATTGAATCTGCCTTCCGCCGAACAACAATTCTATCAGGTGAGTTTGAGGAGAAAAAATCGAAAGGGTAGAAGGAAAAAGAGAAAAGAAAATTGCAGATGAGGTGGACAAGTCCAAGTACAGGAGCCCAAATGCTGCCTACTCTGCCGCATTCCAGGTGCAGAGACATTTAGCTGTTCTATTGCATGAGTCATAAAAGATTAGTATAGAGGTACAACATATAGAAGGAATGGAATGGAAGAGACCCTTGGAGAGTAGTGAATTTGCAAGACAAAAAGGAGTACTGTACCCATCACAGAAATTGCGATGATCACATGATGCTGGCGCAGAAACTCTTTCGGCGCTAACATTGTACATATTCAACACAAAGCCCCATGAAATGATCACGTGGTGTCGAAGCATACTCGATGGAATTGCCAACACAAGTTCACAATTTAGAAATAGTACTCCCCTTTTCATCAGTCACTTTATAGTCAATTCGCGTTGCCAGAACACGCATTATAACAGAACCAACTGTAATGGTCAATAATCCTGCCTCTGCCAGACCACCCTCCCACTATCATTAACTGCCCAAACTGTTGTTGTCTTTGCAATAGTAAGTGCTTCTGTTTATCAGCATCAGTAATTGTCAGATTGGGCCCTCCAGCTCCTGAATGACATGTCGTATATTGCTGACACTGTGTGCTCACTTCTCAATGAATGGAGAATAGAGAAGTCAACAATACCTGACCATTTTAATATCGCACACCCTAATCCACTTTCCATGTCATGACATCCAAGTGCAGACAAAATTGCGAAACAGCAGGCTGTAGTCTCTATCTCTTCACAGTTGCTGCCTGGTCTGAGTGTCATCCAAAAGTTTCAAATGTTTCTCTGAAAGACATTGCCAATTATTTTATTCTAATTCTTATGAGACATGAGCTTTACTGACAAGGCCACCATCTGATACCAACAATGATTTGCACTGAACTGAATGGCTTGCTGGGCCATTTCAGAGAACGGCTGAGAGTCAACCACACTGCTGTGGATCTAGAGTCACATGTAGGTCAGACCAGGTAAGTTTGGCAGATTTCCTTCCTCAAAATGATTCAGATTTTTTTTCACAGCAAGTTGCCATGGTTATTATTATTGATGACTTGTTTATTTTTCCAAGATTTATTAATTGCCTTTAAATTCCACCAGATATCATAGTGGCATTTGACCCCATGACCCCAGAGCATTGGTTTTGGCTTTTGTTTAATTAGGCCTGGGACATTGCAACGATGCAACTGTATCCTCTAAATAATTAGTACAAATTAGCAACAGCCTTGTGCTATAGTTTTTACGGACTATAAACTGGAAAAAGATTTACAGAGGGCAGAGAGAGGAGAATGTCATTCCCTCTACATAGATTGGATTTGAAACCAGACTAAAACACAAAAAGAAAATGTCACCAATTTTTTTCACTGTATATCTGACTTGAATATATTTACAATTCTGTGTGCTATAATTATCATTCGACGGTGACTCTAACCATTATGGATTTGATTATTTCTGCTCGAAAGCAGAGAAAAATATAATCAAACACATTTAAAATTTATTCCCTTCATAAAAGACTTCCAATTGTATGGTGTATTACATGACAATAATGTCCCAAAGTGTTTTGCACACAATTAAATACTTTTTGTTATAAATAGGAAATGATTTCATTTTAAAGAAGAGTCATATCAGATTCAAAACATTAGCTTTGTTTCTCTGTCCACAAATGCTGCCAGATCTGATGAGTTTCTCAAGCATTTTGTTTTTATTTCAGATTTCCACCATACTTAGTATTTTGCTTTGATTTGAATGATTCATGATTTGTTGCCAGTGCTACCATTTTGGAGTTCCATGTTCCAGCTTAATACTTGCGCTCAATTAATATAATACAATCAGATTATCTGGTTATTACTGGAGTACTGTTTGCTGGAGCTGGCTGTGTGCAAGTTGAATTCTATGTTTTCTACATTGCAGAAAGTGACTTCAGTTCAAAAGGACATAAATATTTGTCACTTTGGAAAGTCTCGTGATCGTGAAGGAACAATTCTGGTTATTCGTTTTTGTACATTCCTTCTCTACGGTTTGCAGAACTGAATGCAACATTACTCAATATGGAAAAACCATGCAAACGCTACTTAAAGGAATTATTGAGAGGTTATTTGCTTTTTTTTTGTTGACACAATTATACATGTTTTGGGTGTTTTCCAAACCACACCAAAAGGAGTGATTTGTCAGACACTGCAGTATTCCTTTATTGCCAACTCCAAGGGATCTGCAGTTACTCCCAGCATCATTTGAAATCAAGTGTAACTGGGAAAACAAACAGATGATGTTGGGCAGAGTACTCAGCAATGAGAGTGAAAGGAGAAGGAGAGGTGGGTCCACGTAAGGTATTGAGCAATTCACCTATCTGTATCACAATGATGACCAATGTTTTCCTTTAATTCCATGAGCAATGGACACGTAGAATCCAAGTGAATGACATCCAGAAGTCCAAATCAACTATATCTGTAGACATTCATGCTTACAACATCTAAGGAAAAGAAACAGATTTATTAGACAAGACCAATTTATTGAAAAACAACGTTGGCTCTCTCTTATCAGCTGAAAATTCTTAAACTGTTAATTTATTCTGTTCTTAATTATAGATACCAATACCTTGTCCACAACAGATGTTAAGATAATAGGTCTATAATCTCCTATTGTTTTTTCCCTCTTCTTCCTTAAATAATGGAGTTGCATTTATAACTTAAACAGACAACTGCTGAATTGGGAAACATTGGAAGATTACTGTTAAAAACATTCTCAAGTTCCTCAACTATTCCCTTTAAAACAGTTTTTAGTGTTACTTTAGCTGTAACACTTGATTTTTTTCTTTTGACAACTTTAATTAATTCTATTTTTGAGTCATTTCTCATTTTTGTGGACTGTCAGATATATTATCCTATTACTCCCCTGCAAAGTCTGTTGAATTAACCATACAACAAGCCTGATACATATTTTTAAAGGACCCACATTACCCAATCTTAGTGAATTTCTCAGGGATACAATGGATTTTTAATTCTGCAACAATAATTTCAGCATTATTCTGGCCCAAACGATTTTAAAAGCATTCTTCAATATATTAACCAATAACAGCATTAGTTTTGCAACTGCGAGCAGACACCAGTTTTTAAAAAAAATCTGCTGTAAGCATTTGATAAAAGTCTTTGAACCATGAGCCCATTTTTGATCAACCTGCACCCATCCAAGATCTAAAGGGGTGTTCCACTTTAATCCAAATGCAAAGCTATAGATGATTCGTACACTTCTAAAGACAGCCTCAAACTTCTTGACTGGCTAGTCTATCTTCTCATTCTCATGGACTGATGAATGATTTTATAATGAGTCCAGAATCTAGCCACCTTTTAAAGGACTGTTCCCTCTATTTGTCTTTGCAAGGATCAATTGGATCAGTTATAGCTGTGGTATTGTATCTCTTTGACTCTAAATTACTTGTTTCATATCCAAGCTTTAAAGTGTGGGGAAGAATCAATCAGAATAGCAAGTCTTGGACAAGCAGGGTGTAATTTTAATCACACAAAATTACATGGGTTTGCATTATGTGACTTGTTAAAAACTCTCAAATCCAAACCCAGCTCATTTCAGTTATAACTGAAACAGGGCAGGGAACTAAAGTGCAGAGATCAACCTGCTCCCAGAAAATGAACGATGCATTGAAATGTTTTAATAAAGCTGTGAGCTTCACTCTCTTCCACCTTATATTTTTAATTCAGTCACGGGGTATGATTACCTCTGGCTAGGTTAGCACTCATTGCCCATCCTTCATTGCCCACAGGGCAGTTGAGAGTCATCCACATTGCTGTGGGTCTGAAGTTACATGTAGGCCAGACTGCATGAGGATGGCAGTGCCCTTTCCCTAAAGGACATTACTGAACCAAATGGGCTTTTCCTGACAATCACCAAAGGTTTTATGGTCCTCATTAGACTTTTAATTCCAGATTTTGTTTTATTGGATTTGAATTTCATCACCTGCCGTGGAGGGATTCAAACCCAGGTCCCCATAACATTGCCTAAATCTCCGGATTAATAATCCAGTGATAATACCACGTTGCCTCCCCTTTAACATGATCTCACGATGATTCCCAGGCCTCTGGAGTCCAACAGCTAAAGGATGCATAAGAAGAGTTTCTAAATGGAATAATTAAGAACATTTCTGGTGTTGCTTGTGAATATCTCACCTACTTGTTTCCCAACATCTGTTCACCATTTACAGGTCAAAAACCAGGAATACTCCCCACTTGCTTGGATGAATGCAGCTCTAACATCACTCAAGCAGCTCCATAGCATTCAAGTCAGACAACACAGTGGCTCAGTGTTACCACTGCTGCCTCACAGCATCAAGGAACTTGGATTCGATTTCACCCTTGGGTGACTGTTTGTGTGGAGTTTGTATATTCTCCCAGTGACTGCGTGGGTTTCCGTCGGGTGCTCTGGTTTCCTCCCACATTTCTAACATGCGAGCTGAAGTCATGTCATCAGGTCATTCAAGTAGTCAATCAAATTCAAAGATTTTCAACAGACACAGAAGTGGAAAACTAAGGACACAAAAATCTTCACTTTTAAAAGATTTTGCACCGAGCAAAATTAACATTTAATGACATAACAATGAGGTAGGATAGAAGTTATCAACCAAAATATTCTGGGAAAAATTTTTTCTTATCAATGATTGTTAAATTAATTCAGTTAAAAATTGTAGTAATTAAGTATTAAACACCACTGCATAATAATATGTATGGCTTAGGATCAAATCTATTGCTTGCACATTTTATCAACGACTTTGGTGTAAAAAAGCCCAGTTACATCTAGCTGAACAAGTTGCAAAGACAGTTTTACAGCAATGATGGAGCAGGAAAGTTGATATATGCAATGATTTCTCAGATTATTGTTTCTGGAAGGAGTCACAGCAGAAGTTGTGTCAAACTCTGAGTTTTTGACTGACCGCAACTACAAGATTCCTACACTGACCTTGCTATGCTGGTCTGTGTGAAAATTGTGGCTATACTCTCCCCTTTGGCATAACAAGTTCTGACTTTAAGTGCTGTCACAGAATTTGAGCATAAAATCAAGGCTCACACTCTGGAGCTTTATTGAGAGAATGCAACAATATCAGAGGCACTGTCTTTTGGAGGAGGCCCTATCTGCCCTTTCAGGATCTGAAAGAAAATACGGCATTGAAGTGCAGGGAGCTAACAAAAACAAAGTTGCTGGAAAAGCTCAGCAGGTCTGGCAGCATCTGTGAAGGAAAAAACCAGAGTTAATGTTTTGAGTCTGGTGACTAATCCTAGCCAATCTTTGTCCCTCAATTAATATCAGAGGAAACAGGTTATCCAGTCATTATCACATTGCTGTTTGTGGAAGCTTGCTGTGTGCAAAAATAGGTCAGTGGCTAACATCACTGCAGTGAGTAACTCACCTCCTGACTCCCCAAATCCTGACCACTAATTACAAGCACAAGTAAGGTGTATGATGGAATGCTCCTACTCATCTGGTTAGTTGCAGCTCTGTCGACACCCAAGAAGCTTGACACTATCTTGGACAAAGCAGATGTCTTGATTGGCACAGCACCTACAAACATCCACTCCGACCCCACCCCCACTGACTCAGTGTGCACTATCAACAAGATGCACTACAGTAATTCACCGAAGATCCTGAGACAAGCATCTTCCAAACCCATGAACACTTCCATCTGGAAGGACAAATATAGCTGATAGATGGGAACACCACTACCTACATGTTTCCCTCCAAGCCACTCACTGTCCTGACTTGGAAATATATCACCGTTCCTTCACTGTCGCTGGGTTGAGATCATGGAATTTCCTCCCTAAGGGTTCCGTGGGTAAAATGTATAGCGCATGGACTGCAGCAGTTTAACCAGATAGCTCCAGGTCTAGGCCATAAATGCTGACCAGACGGTGTCAGCCACATCCCATGAATAATTAAAAAAAAATTAGCTGCTGTGTTTCCTACAGTGCAACAGTGACACTGGTTCAAAAGACTCGATTGTTTGTAAAGAAATTTGAAGTATTTGATGGGTTTTTTTTTTAAACTTTGCACTGTGTTTTAGTGGTGGAAAATTTAAATTATTGGCAATCAACATCCCTAGCAAAATCCGAGTCTCTGAGTCCTGCTTTTAGTCTTGTTCTGCCTCCAGCTCATTGGCTGATACTGTGGTTTCTATGGGCATATCGAACCTGATTTACATATTTTAATACATAAAAACCATTAACACAGCGAAAGAAAAGATAGCAGCAAATCACATGTCCCTTGGAACCAATTAGTTACCTATTGCTCTTTTAGAACAACTTACAGTTGAGGTAACAAAACTCTAGTTTTAAGCCGTTAAATTAATCTGAAATAAATCAAAACTTAAAACACAACGATATATGCATAAATGTCGATACTTACCATAATCACTGTTGCTGAGGATAAACTCCAATTTCTTCTGACCTCTCGTGCTCCATTGGCTTAATTCTCTCATTGTTAGTTTAAGTTCCTATTTCTAGATCTTATTGTAGCTCATGGTTCATAGCAAAATAAATAACATTTAACATTAATAAACTATATAAAGGAAATACAACTAATTCAAATTAAGCACATTGCATGTAAACTGTGACACCTTAAGCCGAGAAAGAAATCAATTAAAGATATGCTACAGAATACTAACTCTTGCAATGCAATTATTTATAGCACAGGGCTATTGAATTTTAATACACATACAGAACAATAATTTACAATAAAAGGACAGTAGTTTAAATTAAAGTGTAAATAGAACACAATAAATAATAATGCATTACATTAAACAACAATACAAATAAAGCCCATTAAGTAGCTACTCTTCTTTAATTCATTACTGAGATATTTCCATTTCAACATTTCAAGGTCAACATTTTCTGTCCATTCCTAATTGTCCTTGAGCAGTGGGTGGTTGAGCTGCCTTCTTGAACTGCTTTAGTCTAGTGCTTTCTTCTGAAAGTATAAAAGAAATGTGCATTTATATAGCGCTTTAAAGCCAACAAAGTACTTCCGAAATGTAGTCAGTGTTATAATGCAGGATTCTGCAGTGGTTTGAAATAGCTGAATGGTTTGGCCAGTGATTTTTAGAGCGCAGCTGAGACCCGTTCATACTAGTGTGGATCTGAAGGCACTTGCAGATCAGATCAGGCCAAAAAGGCAGATCTCCTTTCACCAAACAGCATTAATAAACCAATTATGTTTTTATAATAACTTGGTTAATTCAGGATCATTTATTAGTGAATTATTATGTTACGAGTGAATGTTTAACATTGGTGCACACTTCTGTGAACATTAGTCCCCTGAAAGTTGCATGCATAATTGTGCAAGTCCTGTCTCATCTGCACTTTAGCGTTTGCATTGAGCGCAGGAGTTGGTATATCATGTTACAGCTGTACAAGACACTGGTAAGGTCATACTTGGAACACTGCAAATAATTCTGGTCAGGCTGCTGTAGGAAGGATATTATTAAACTGGTAAAGGTGCGAAAAAGATTTACAAGAACTTACCAAGACAGGAGTGTTTGAGTTATAAAGAGAGGCTGGATAGGCTGGAACTTTTCTCCTGTGAAGCATGGGAGGCTGAGGGGTACCCTTAAAAAATAAAATCATGAGGGGCATGGATGAGGTGAAAAGGCAAGGTATTTTCCCCAGAATAGGTTGAGGTGAGAGGGGAAAGATTTGAAAGGGACCTGAGGGTCAGCATTTCCACACAAAGGGTGGTGTGTGCATAGAGCTGCCAGAGGAAGTGGTAAGGCGAGTACAATTACAATATTTAAAAGATATTTGGACAGATACTTGGATAGGAAAATTTTAGAGGGATATGGTCCAAACACAGGCAAATGGGCTAATTCAGTTTAGGAAACTTGGTCAGCATCGATGAGTTGGGCCAAAGGGCCTGTTTCCATGCTGTATGACTCTATGATTCTATGTGTTCATAGGAAAATAGGGTTAGTTGTTTCTTTGGGAGACCAGCTTTCAGTGAGGAGGAGTGGAAGGGGAGATGAGAAAGAAGGACAGAGGCTCAGAAGCAGAGGCCATCTGAAATGATACGTGTAATGAAGAAGGGACAGCAGGGGCCAGAATGGTGAACCCTCAAACGTGTGCCGGAACGTTTTATGCTGCCAACCAAATGTATAGTATCAGAATGACCGACTTGTAAATGCCTGAGGCACATTGCCATAGGAGACAGAGGCTCTCCAAACATACAGTAATATCTCTTTGTGACATGCTGACTGAGGACAGGCCTCCACCTATACAGAGGACAAACAATGCCAATGGTTATAAATGCAACCACGGCACTAAGTTTTCGTTTTGCTAGTGGATCTAAACAGGCTGCATGTGGTGTCCTGTGTGGAGTCACCCGACCTGCAGCTTATCATTCCATTAAGTGTTGTTTTGCTGTGCAGGAAGCCGAGAAAAAGCAGGAAATGTATGGTTAAACCTTCTGCAACTTACACAGCATGTACAACCATGAACAACACACTTAATGTTGCAATCATGTAAATAACCAAGCAGTTTGCATGCCTCCTCCTTTGGGAACAATGGATGGTGACCAATGTAATCTCCTAACCTTTTTCAGGTTTTATTAGCTTAAATAGAGTAGATATTCAAAAAAAAAACTCTGCTCTAAATTGAAACTGATGGCCATTATTTGAAGAATAAGCCCAGGTAAAGGAAATTAGGAGGTGCAATAGGCCTTTCATCTCCGACAGCCTACTCAGCTATTCTAGATCATAGCCGATTGTCCACCTCAATGCCTTATTCTCAATTCATTCCCATATCCCTTGATGCCATTAATAACTAGAAATTTATCAATCTTTGTCTTGAACAAACTCGATGACTCCAAAGCCCTCTGGATATGTGAATGCCAAAGATTCGCCCTGAGCGAAGATGCTCCTCCTCATTGCAATCCTAAATAACCCACTATAATTCTTAAACTGTGTCCCCTGGTTTTGGTTATAGAGGAAGTGATGGCCTACTGGTATTAGCGCTGGCCTGTTAATCCAGGGACACAGGTAACATTCCATGGGACCCGAGTTTGAATCCCACCATGGCAGATGATGGAACTTGAATTCAATTAATATCTGGAATTAAGAATCTAATGATGACCGTGAATCGATTGTCAGGAAAAACCCATCTGGTTCACTAATGCCCTTTAGACAAGGAAACTGCTATCCTTACCTGGTATGGCCTACATGTGACTCCAGACCCACAGCAATGTGGTTGACTCTGAACTGCCCTCTGGGCAATTAAGGATGGTCGATAAATGCAGCTTAGTCATACTGTGAATGAATAAAGTTAGACACGTTATCCAGGGGAAACATCCTTTCTGCATCTAACCCTTCAAGAATTTTATACATTTCTATGAGATCACCTCTTATTCTTCTAAAGAAGAGAAATTAGAGACTCCATCTCCTCAGTCTTTTCTCATAGGACTGTCCTACCATCCTAGGAATCATTTTGTTGAAACTTTGTTGCCCATATATCCTTGCTAGCAAGTGGGTCAGAATTGCACACAATATCCCTGCTGCAATCTTACCAGAATACTGTACAGTTGAAGCAAGAATACGTTGCTTCTGTACTCAAATCCTCATGTGATAACAACTGCAGAGCATTTGTATTCTACATTGTTTGCTGCATATGCATGCTAACTTTCTGTGACTTATAAACAGGGATACCAAGGTCTATTATAGTGGCATTATTCACTAACCATGAAGCACTTCAATAGGCTGTTGAACCAAGTAATCTGGTTGGCAATGATCCCAAGAAAAGAAATTTGTGTAATGTTTACAAGATGGTTTTGTTTTTGGAGCAGCTTGTGGTAGAGCCCACTAGGGAACAAACAGTTCTAGATTTTGCTGATATGCAATGAGGCTGACGATTACGGAGCTAAAGGTGAAGGAACCCCTGGGAACAGTAACCATAATATGATAGAATTCACCTTGCAGTTTGAGAGGGAAGAGATTGAATCAGATGTAACAGTATTACTATTCTGTAGGAACTGCAAAGACAAGAGAGAGGAGCTGGCCATAATTGACTGCAAGGTAGAGCAGCAATGGCAAGAGTTTCTGGGGGCAATTAGGGAAGCACTGAAAAAATTCATCACGAGGAAGAAGAAACATACTAAGGGGAAGATGAGGCAACTGTGGCTGACAAGGAGACTCAGGAAAACATAAAAGAAATGATAAAGCGTACAATATGGTGAGGATTAGTGGAAAGTCAGAGGACAGGGAAACCTTTAAAAATTGAGAACTAAAGAAGGAGGGAGGGCAAGATGAAATATAAGTGTAAGCTACATAGTAATATAAAATAATATTGCAAGAGTGTTTTTTAGATATGTAAAATGGTAAGAGGTAGGCAAGAGTGGACATTGGACTGCTGGAAAATGAGGTTGGGATAGTAATAATGGGAACAAAGAAATAATGGCGGAACTGAATATGTACATTACATCAGTCTTCACAGTAAAAGATATCACTTCATTCCAGAACTTCAACAGATTCAGGGGCAGAGGTTACTGTATTGGTCATCACTAAGGAGATGTTGGGGGAAGTTGGAAGTTCTGAAGGCAGATAAATCACCCAGATTGGATGGACTACACCCCAGGCTTCTGAAGGAGATAGCTGAGGAGATTGTAGTGGTGATCTTTCAGGAATCATTAGAGTCAGAAAGGGTCACAGAGGATTGGAAAATGGCTAATGTAAACTCCCCCCGCTCCACTCACCTCACCACCACCACCACCACCACCACCACCACAGTTTAAGAAGAGAGGGAGGCAGAAGACAGGAAATCATAGGCTGGAGAACCTGACCTCAGCCATAAGTAATGAGCATGTTAGACAAAGAAGAGCCAGTGGACATGATCTATTTGAATTTTAAGAAGGACTTTGACAAGCTGACACAAAACATGTTGTTAAATAAGATTCTATGGTGTTAGTGGTAAAATACTGGCATGGCAAGAGGAATGGCTGAGTGGCAGAAGGCCAGAGTGTGGATAGAAAGGTCTTTTCAGGATAATAGCCAGTGTCCAGTGGAGTTCCATAACGGTCAGTGTTGGGACCACAATTATTCACATTCTACATTAACGATCTGGCTGAAGGAACTGAGAACATTGTTGCTAAGTTTGCAGATGACACAAAGGTAGGTGGAGTGACAGATAGTGTTGAGGAAATGGGGAGGCTGCAGAATGAGTTGGAAAGGCTAAGAGAGAGGGCAAAGAAGTGACAGATTAAATGCAATGTGGGAAAGTGTGAGGTTATGTACCTTGGTAAAAATATAGGGACATACACTACTTTCTAAATGGAGAAAGGCTTCAGAAATCTGAAGCACAAAGAGACTTGGAAATCCTCACTCTGGACTCTCTGAAGGTTAACTTGCAGGTTTAGTTGAAGGCTTGGAAGGCAAATGCAATGTCAACATTCATTTCAAGAGGGCCAGAATATAAAAGCAAAGAAGTACTGCTGAGGGTAAGTAAGGGTCTGGTCAAATGGCATTAGAATATTGTGAGCAGATTCAGCCTCCTACCTAAGAAAAGATGTGTCCAGAGGAGGATTACGTGAATGATCCTAGGGATGAAGCGCTTGTCATGTGAGGAGCATTTGAAGACTCTGGGTCTGTACTCGATGCAGTTTAGAAGGATGAGGGAGGATCTCAGTGAAGATTACAGAATACTGAGAGACTTGGATAGAATGGATATGGTGAGGATGTTTCCACTAGTAGGAGAGACTAGGGCCCGAGGGCACAGCCTCAGAGTGGAGGGGCAATCCTTTAGACCTGAGATGAGGAGGAATTTTTTTCAGCTGGAGATGAATCTGTGAAACTCATTGCAGAAGGCTGTGGAGGCCAACTCATTGAATGTATTTAAAACAGAGGTAGATAAGGTCTTGATTAGTAAGGGGACCAAAGGGTATAGGGAGAAGGCAAGAGAATTGAGTTGGGGAACAGATCAGCCATGTTTTAATGGTGGAGTAGACTCAGTGGACCAAATGACATAATTCTGTTCCTATATCTTATGGTGTTATGGTCCATTTGAGCATCAACATTTTTATTCTGTCATCGTTAAGAAATACTCTGAACCTTTGTTCCTCCTACCTCACATTTATCTACATTGGTCTATTCAATAAGTCTGCCTAAACCCTTTCACAATCAATATTCCAACCAAGTTTTGTATCATCTGCAAATTTGGAAATACTTCAAATTGACCCCACATCAGCTCTAGGTTGCGAACAGCTCAGGGCCAAGTAACAGCCCTTCCTGAGCCCCACTAGTCACAGCCTGCCAACCAGAGAACTTTCTGTTTTTTGCCTTTTAACCGATCCTCAATCCATGCTTATACATCACCCCCAATCTCATGGCTTTAATTTTGTTTACCTAAAGCCTTCTGAAAATCCAATTACACCACATCTATTGGTTCTTCCTTATCAACTCTGCTAGTAACATTGTCCAAAATCTCTGACAGTTTTGGTAAACATAACTTCCCTTCATAAATCTACATTTCTCTGTCCAATTAGACAATATTTTTCTGAATATTTGATTGCATCCTTTATCGAAGACTCTAATATTTCCCTCCTACTGAAGTAAAGCTAACAAGTCTGTAGTTCCCTGTTTTCTCGTACCTTTGTTTCTTAAATACTGGGGTTATATTTGAAACCTGCAATTTAGAGGCATTGTCGCAGATTTATACAATATTGAATGATGATCACCAATACATCCCTGTTTCTGTCAATGATGTAGGTTGAAGAACCGTGAGATGACAATTAGCAGTGGTAGTTGCTGCTCTGTGTGGGAGATGGAGTTCCATGAAAGCTTTATGCTGCAACCAAAATATTTTATACAATAGCTTTGAGGCATCACACTTGTTAAAGTAAGCTGAATTATATTTATTGCTTAAGCACCAGTGCCACACTTCACCAATCTGTGCTAAACGACCAACAACGGGAATTTGCATTTAGAGGTTTTCAAAATCGTGATTTAGATAAAGTAGATAGAGAGGAGCTGTTCCCACTCATGAAAGGAACAAGAACATGGTTTAAAGTGATGTGCAAATGAAGCAAGTGTGATGTGAGAAGAAATATCTTTCTAACATAAGAGAGTATTTAGGGTATGGAATACACTGCTGATAAATGTGGTGGGGGCAGGTTCAAGTGAGACATTCAAGAGGACATACTAAAATGGATGATTATTTGGATAGAAATTGTGCGCAACGGTATGGGGAAAATTGTGGGTCTAGGTCATGATACTTGTTTGAAGAGACGGTGCAGGCATGATGGGCTGAATGACCTGTTTTTACATTGTAACAATTCTGTGATGAACTCCAAGATTTATTGATTCCTCTGTCCATTTGTTAGCTTACTGCCTGCCTGGCCAGTTCACTAATATCTTTCCTCAGACTGCAGCTTTCTTTCTATCAGCCAATGATTTATTTTTATTATTATTGTTAAACCCAAGCAACCGGCGTGTAAATGCAAAATATCCTAGAATAAAGTAGTGGTTTAGTTATTAACATTCTCACCTCGGTGTCAGGAGATTATGCATGCATAATCCATTCAAGTATTAAGTACGTACAGCTTTACTGTCAAATGTGCTATCCTTGGATGAGATGTTCAAAACAAAAGCCAATCTAGCTGTTCTGATGGATGTAAGAGATCCCATAGCATTATTCTGCAAGACAGCAAGAAAGTTATCTTCAGTGCCCTGGTCAAAATATATACCTCAATCAACTTCACAAAAAGCAGATTATTTGGACATTATGACATTGCCAGTTTGGTAGTTTGCTATATTCAAAAAGTGGCAGTCTATTTCATACATTAAAGCAGTAAGTTCTTCAAAAATACTGCATTAGATGTAAAGAACTTGAAGAGACCTGGTGGTTATGAAAGGAACTACATAAATGCAAGTTTTTTTTTTCAATAATTGTAATGTGTAGCAGTTAAATATGCAAACATTCCAGATCTGGTTCTGCAAGGATCTCAACTGAAGGGATAGTTACAAAGGGCTTCAGAATAACCTATGAACAGGGATAATAAATAGGCATGTCAATCAAAAAGGCTGAGGATGGAATAATATCTTCAACCATCAAGTTCCATAATTTGCTGCTGAAACCTCTGTGTCTCTCCACCTCTCAATTTCACATGTTTCTCACTGGCCTTTGGTTTGAAGCCCTGAGAAAGAAGCGATCTTTGACATGGATCAGCATAGTGGCAGGTTTTGGTAGGAATCCAGGACACCACTTCATGACACATATTCGAGTTGTGCAAGGTAAGAAAATGTTTTGCATGATCTATGATATCAGAATCAAGAAAGTCTACTGGGCATTCATGAACTATTCTTTCCAGGAGGTATATGGTATAAAGTCAAAATTATGACAGATGCAAAAAGGTAATCAATGTTGGGCAGCTGTCTGAATTACTTGTTAATTGGTTAAGCCCTCATTGTTGAAATGTCAATGCAAGAATTGTGACTCCTAATCTCTAAAATCTTACAGAAACAGTCGAGTTGCTCCCTGAAATTGATAACTTTCAAACATTTCCCTAACCTCAAAAACGCAATTCTTGTGTGTTGGAACAGCACTATCTTCTGATAATGAAACATTTGTCATCCTATACTGATCTATTTCTGTTCTTATCTATTAAAAATATTCACTATTCAAGGGTCATCCTGGACTGCAAGCATGGACATAGGAGTTTGTTCCTCAAATCAACATAACCTAGTCTGTTCTTCTGCTAATGTTACCTTCAAACCTCACCTGTAATATTAAACTTTTGTATGGCATATTAAGCTAATTATCACTTTTTTCTATAATATATTTTTGTGGAAGGACTGTTATTCTTAGCTTTCTTTTATTTTTCTAATTTATTTCTATGATTTTGAGGGCCTGTGATGCTGGACATTTCATTTATCTAATTTTATTTTATTTTTCTAACTTTTTCCAAAAAATTTGTACTCAAAAGTCTGTACCTAGGTACCTTTGTACATAAGATGGTACCGTAAATGGTAATTTGTAAACTTTTCTCTGTACTCATGTGAGTACTTGTGACAATAAAGCTGGTGTGACAGTCAAGAAGGCACAACAATGCCTCTTCTTCCTCAGGCAGCTCAGGAAATGTGGCATGCCCATAAGGTCCCTCAGCAACTTCTACAGATGCACCATTGAAAGCATTCTGTCCGGGTGCATAACGGCCTGGTATGGCTACTGCTCGGTGCAGGACCATAAGAAATTAAAGAAGGTGATGTGCACAGCCAACCTTCCGTCCATAGACTCCATTTACACAGCTCGCGGCTGTGGAAAGGCTGCCAACATCATCAAAGACCGTTCACACCCCAATAATGACCTCCTATCAGGCAGTTATCAGACTGATGAATGGATTCTCTAGCCTCAAATAATGCTGATCTTGCTAACGTTGATCTTGCCTAGCACACACCCTGTGCAATGTAACCTGTAGACCTCTGTCTGAGTCTTTTTGATCTGTACATTCTTTGCTTCCTATGATCTGCCTGTATTTCTCGTAAACAAAGCTTTTCACAGTGTTTCAGTACACATGACAATAAATACATCAACCAATCAACCAATTCATTCATTCACCACGTGGACTGCTTCCCTTTATCTAAGCTATTGTTTGCATCAACATCTAATAAGTTTACTGAACCCAATTTTCTTTTCGTAATTGCATGTTGTCTCGCTGATCATATTTTGATTTTCTAAGTGCATTCTTAAGACTTACTTAATAACAGAGTCTACTACTTACCCAATGATTCGTGTTAAGTTAACTGGCCTGTAAATCCCCTGTTTTCTCTTTCTCTCTTTTCTTGAACAGCAATCTTACACCTGTTAACTTCCAATCCACTGGGATCTTTATGCAATCTAGGGAATTTCAAAAAATAATAGTGAGTGTATCCATTCTCTTTGCAATAATATATTTTAGAACCCTAGAAAATAGGCCATCAGGTTTAGGGATTTGTTGAGCTTATCCTTCCTTACATTCCTCCAATTTTTTTTCGCTCTCGGCTGGTAATCCCAGGCTTCCTTTCTACCATATCAATCATTTCCTGGAACTTCAAATAAAAGAAAAATACTGTGGATGCTTGAGGTCTGAAATAAAGACAGAAAGTGGGCAGAAACTTAACAAGTCTCGTAGCATTTGCGGAGAGAGAAACTGAGTTAACTGGTGAAATCTTATCAAGGCCAGAACAACAATAGTATTTTTGGCAGATTCAGACACTAGAAGTCGAGTGAGAACAAAAACAGAAGTTGCTGGAAAAGCCCAGCAGGTCTGACCAGCATCTGTGAAGAAAAATCAGAGTTAACATTTTGGGTCTGGTTACCCTTCCTCAGAGGTCTAGTGAGGCTTGTTTTGACATCAGGAGTAGCTTGCTGCATCTTTTCACAAGCAGCGATGTGAGTTTCTTGCTAGGCAGCAGCATGTTGCCAGTTACACTGGTTATAGATTGTTAAATGCCTCGATGACCCAACTCACCTCATTAATATTCAGGTTTCTATTTTACAAGATTCGATAAACAAACTGGGCATCAAGAACACTCAAAGCAGGTACCTGGTAAATTCAGCTCATTATTTGCTCCAAATGATCTCCATGTGCCAGGGTACCAACCTCTTAGGGCATGCTCCATGAGGACTGGTTATGCCCATTGCCCTCAGGGACCCTTATTCATTTGGCAGTTAGGAAGACAAATGCAATGTTAACGTTCACTTTGAGAGGACGAGGATGAAAAAGCAGGGATGTACTGCTGATGCTGTATAAGGATCTGGTCAAATGGTGTTTGGAATATTGGGAGCAGTTTTGGGCCTCGTATGTAAGGAAGGATGTGTTGGCCTTGGAGATGTCTTAACCTGAAGAAGGGTCACTGGACCCGAAATGTTAAATCTGTTTTCTCTCCGCAGTTGCTGTCAGACCTGCTGAGTTTTTCCGGCAATTTATGTGTGTGTACAGCATTAGTGATGAGGTTTGGGTGAGTGATGGTGAGGGGGAAGATTCTTCAGGAATTAATCAGAATAGTAGACCATGAGCCTTGGTGGGAGGTGGGTACAGTAGCAGAGATAGAACAAGTGTGAGGCATCAGAAAGACAATGGTGGCTCTTGCCATGGCTGTATGGAGATGGTCATTCATCTTCTTCCTACAGTGCTGTGCAATCCTCCAGATATCTGGGACTTTATTATCATGAGTGGCAAACTCAGTAAAGTCCTTGGAATAATCGAGGATTTGGACCAGGTTTCATGGAGGGAACAGTTTCCATGAAATGTTGATAGGGGAGGGGAGGGGGAAATCTGTTTGATATTGGCATCCTGCTGGAAATGGTGGAAACAGCTATAACCATATGTCTAACAACAAATAGAAATATCTCTCACCAAGGAGCTCAGCAACTAAGATTGAGATAATCTCAAGCTGCTTTTGCCACATCACTCCATTTCACTTGCCAATTAAGCCAAGTATTCCTCCTGATTTGCCACAGAGCTCAATTCTTTCACTCAACTTTCTAATTTTTTCCCATTGCCTCCTCTGGAGTTAACTTGTCCACAGAACCACCTCTTGACTTCTCAACGCTATTCCCAGTCAGTGACTGACCACATAACTACTCTTCCTGATCCATGAAAGCTGATATTGTAAATCATTTCCCCTCCTCAGGTACTGGCTCCTTCTCATCCAAATCTGCCATCAAACCCTTCCACAAAAACACATCCATGACCCCCTCTGCCCCTGCACATTGTCCAATTCCAACGTTTTTTTTGTTCAGATTTTTAGCATGCCGTCTTCAAAATCCATTTCCAAAGCCCTGCCACATTGGTGAAACAATCACAAATAATTTGTTTTGTAGTGGATCAACTCAAAAAAGAAAGACCTGAAGGGCATTTTGGATATTCATAAAATATTCCATTTAATATCACTTTGCTTGAATTACATGCTAATTTATAACTTTAATATTCTTACTTTTCCATTAAGAGCAACTATGAATTATGTTTCAAAATGTTACACTTCTTTTGCAGCTAATATTGCAACAGAACGTTACGACAAAATTGGACTGCAAACATAATTATTTTTTCCCACTGAAGCAGCTTTGAAGTCTTACATAATGAGAAAGGTTCACAGTTTGAAATCGAGATGTCCTGCAGCTTATCATAACTTATCAATCAATAGAGTGAATGATGCACTGGAAATATAACACAGAGCCTGACAGGTTCAGCCAATGTGTCAGTAGACAATAAATGTACATTTCATTCTGATAGAAAGTCTAGCTGTTTGTTTAAAGACATTTCAAATGGGAAATTAATTGAAATACATCAAGCTGTCAAATTTTATATGTTAATCCATGATGCAAACCGGGCAGGTTTTAGCTATGAACAATTGTGGAATCAGTGGGTTATATTTTCTTAAAGGAAATTGGATGTTGTCCTGGAAAAAGTTAGCACTGCTTCACGAATGCATGTTCTGATGCTAAAAATTAAGAAATAGACCTTGTAATTTAATTTAAAATGTAGCTTAACATAAAAGTGGCATTCACATTGTGGGACAACAGTCCTACCCTGACAGAATTAGCTAAAATAAACCTTATGTTTATACAAGAGATAATAGATACTGCAGATGCTGGAGAATCCGAGATAAAAAGGTGTGGAGCTGGATGAACACAGCAGGCCAAGCAGCATCATAGGAGCAGGAAAGCTTGACGTTTCGGGCCTGGACCCTTCATATTATTGCGTGCTTGATTATTATTTGGGTTGGATTAGGAGTATAAACTTGAATCAGTCATCATTGTTGGTTCAGAAGGAAAATGAAATAAAGCAATCTTATTTTGGTGATCTATAGACCTATTTTGACCTATAAGCAGAGACCATTTTGAAAGATTGCTTCAATGAAGTATCTTTCTGACCTCACCATTTTTCTCTTCAATTCCTGTTATATTAATAACATTTTGAATGTTTTGACTGAATGAATATGCACTGCGTTCAAAATCATTGTCTATCCACGAATAAAAAAAATTTGAAGATTTGCACTTAATTATGTTTTAAATCCTCTGGTCCTTTTCTTTTTTGTTTTGTAACTCAGATTTTTTTTTGGTCTCTTTTCAGATCTTAGATTACAATATTTTTTAAGACACAATATCACCTTGCCTTTGTGTAGCACCTTTTGTGACTTTAGGATGCCTGCAAAGCACTTTCTATTTAATTAACAACTGTTAAGGTTTAGTCAATGTTGCAATATAGGGAAACACTACAGCAATTTGTGCATAGCAAGGTCTCTCAAAGGATACAGTTAAGTATATCAAATAAAAGCAAAGTCCTGTGAATGCTTGAGATTTGAAATAAAAACAGAAGGTGCTGGGGAAACTCAGTAGGTTTGAGAGCAAAGCATCAATGGAGAAAGAAACAAAGTTCACATTTTGAGTCTGATGTGAGTCTTGGAAGAGTCGTATTAGACACAAAATGTAAACTCAGTTTCTGCCTCCATACATGCTGCCAGATCTGCTGAGTTCCTCCATCGCTTTCAGAGATAAATAACCAAATGATTATTTTTATGATGTTAGCTGATTGATGAATAATAGACACAACATTACCACCTCCTCTTTTATATTCCTTTGAGAAAGAAGGCTTCGTCCAAATAATAATTCATCACAAAGCAAAGCGCTCTTTATATGTTTTGGTTTTGGTACGGGGCCTGAGTGCATGATCTACTGACACAGAACTTACAGACCAATGGCTGAGACAAGTCAGGGAACTGGTCTGTCACTCCTTATAGAAACATGTTCAGCAAAAATACTTCTTTTAATGTAGATAATAGCCGAAAATGAATACTAGGAAATACATTTTAAATTTATTTAAAAATTAATACACTGAAAATCACATAGTCAAATAAGGTCCTTATTCAATTCCAAAAATAAGATTCTATTTTACATTTTAGACTTAATTTAGTCTATACCTAGGAAATTCACATAAATCATAGTGCCATGCCACAAGGAAGGGGCATCTAGAGAAGATTATTAAGGCTTGATCTGTGAAAGGGTATTCCTTATACTTCAGCAGTAGCTACATTTCAAAAAGTACTTCTTTGGCTGTCTAGGGCTTTGGGAAATCCTGAGGTCTTGTAAGGTACAATATAAACACAAGTTCTTTATGAAATCAAAGCAAAATATTTCATTCATAGGATAATGAAAAGAAGCAATGAATAGTGCTTTCAAAGTCATTAGAACAAGAGTGTACAGCTTCAGATGTATAAACTCTGCATTAAGAACTGATAACAGGAAGCAATTATTTTCAGGAAAAATATATTCCACAGCTTGATATTCCAGAGCTTCCAGAGCTATGAAGAAAGATGTTTAAATTTATTTAAGAACTGCTTGCAATAAAACTAATAGACTAGAATGCATTCAAGTTCTTGATATATAATAATTACAAATATACTTATTGGTTTTGGAGCATTAAAAGATTTTAATTCTTTAAGTGTAACTTTTAATGAATGCAAGACATTTGGAAATATACACTTTTGACTCTGTAGGGGCTAACGCATACTGTCAATATAAAGTTTTATTAAAGCTTAGGTTTACATCTAGAAACTGTAATCGGCCAGTTAATCTAATTCAAGGGGAAAATATATACTCAGATGTCTGTCACGATGCTGCTGTACTCAAGTGACTCTGTAAACTGGATTGAAAGTTTGTTTTGAAACATGGAAGAACAGGCATATGCATTTAAATCTTATATATGGACCCTGTGCTGTGCTAGTGATGCTGAAGCACCTGGATTATGTTATTCAATGACAGCTGCTCCATCTAAAATCTTTTGTCTTTGGATAGACTGGCCTGCTTAATGATCTGCATAAATATCACAAAACAGGTTCTGATTGTTTTTAACACGTCAGGACTCTAAATCATTCCAGTGCAAATGAGTGAATATATATTAACTATTTACATTTATTTAGTTCTGCAAGACTCCATTGGAAACATTTTCCCTCAGGTTCCAGTTTCATGTCACATGACATCACTGATGATACATTCTAGCTTTTTTTAAATTCATTTGTGGGACCAGGCATCGCTGGCTGTTCAGCATTTATTGCTCATCACTAGATGCCCTTGAGAAGATGGTGTTGAGCAGCCTTCTTGAACTGCTGTAGTCCACTTGGTGTAGGTATGTTGCCATTAGGGAGAGAATTTCTGGATTTTGATTCAATGACGCTGAAGGAACGGACTCCTTAGACAGCACCTTCAAAACCAATGACCATTTCTACCTGGAAATTCAAGGGAAACTGAACATCACCTCCTGAAAGTCCCTCTCCAAACCACTACCATATTGATTTGGAAAAATATCACTGTTCCTCAGTGTAGTTGTACCAAAATTTTGCATTGTGGGTGTCCCTACACCAAATGAAGTGTAGTGGTTCAAGAAGGCAGCTTGCTACCATCTTTTGATGGGCTTTTGGGATGGGTAATAGATTCTGGCCCAGTCACTAAAGCCTACGTTCAACAGTTAATTAAAAGTAGCATTGATCTTTGTGGCACTCCACTAGTTACAACATGCCACCTGAAAAAGAACATTTTATCTCTATTCTCTACTTATTTTGAGGTAAGCAACCCTGTATCCACACTAGTGTGTTATTCCCTACATTAAGACCTCTCCTTTGGTATAGCAAGTGTTGATGGGACACCTTATCTCATGGCTTTTCGAAATGTCTCAAAGTATGCCATACCTGTTGGTTCTCCATTATCCACACTGCTTGCCATTTCCTCAGAGAACACTAATAATTTAGCCAGACATGATTTCCCCTTCGAAAATAAACATGCTGACTTTACCTGATTGAATTATTGCTTTTTAAATGTTCTGCTGTTATATCTTTCATCAAGGGTTCGAGCATTTTTTTCCTATAACATACCTTAGGCTATCTGCCTTATAATTTCTTGTTTTCTGTTTCCTCTTTTCCTTAAACAAAGGTGTTACCGTTGTGACTTTCCAATCTGCTGGGGACACACCAGAATCTAGGAAATTTTAGAAGTTCACAACCAATAAGCAATAACTTCTGGAGCCATTTATTTTAAAATCAAGTGCTGCAGGGCAATCAGGTAAGAGGGATTTCCGAGCTATTGGCTCTAATATTTTTCCCAAATCCTTTCCCCTAGTGATTGTTTTAGGTTCATTGTCCTTTATAATTCTTTATTTACAATCATCAGCAAACATTCCCACTTTTGAACTGTTGATGGGGGCAAGATTATTCATGAAGCAGCTGAAGACAGGGAGTCCTGAGGACACTAACCCAAAGAACACCTGCAGGAATATAGTGTGGATGAGATGATTGGTCTCCAATAATCAGAATCATATTTCGTTGTTCTAGGTCTGACTTCAGCAACTGGAGTTTCCTACACATGTACCCCATGCCCCACCAACATAATACACCTGTTAAGATATCTGATAAGGTACCTGAAAAAATTGGCTACCGATGTGGCCAAGAAGTCAGGCACATGTCTGCTATGGACAATTTCAGAAGCCCCAAAGAGTTCAAGTAGCAATTAGGTAGCTAATTGCCTGCCACTGGGGCGTCCTTTCTTTCAAAGATGTAAAGCGGACTTCCATGACCTGCTGGCCAGACGGGGGGCCAGGAGGTGAGCAATGGCTACTGCACATGCTACAGTAGGACAAGGAGTGGCAGACATCAAGAAAACCTAAGAATACCAGTAAGTCAGGGCTTTTGCTACCCTTCTCCCCTAATGCACGCTGCTGGTCACAGGCGTTCAGTCCGAAAAGCAACCCTCATCCACCACCCTCTGTCTCCTACCTTCTGGCCAAGTTTGTATCTAAATGGCTAGCCCTCCCTGTGTTCTATGTGATCTAACTTTGTTAACCATTCTACCATGTGGAACCATGTCAAAAGTCTCACTGAAGCCTATGTAGGCAATGTCCTCTGCTCTTCCTAATCAATCCTCTTCGTCACTCCTTCGAAAAACTCAATCAAATTAGTGAGGCACAAGTTCCCACGTACAGAGCAATGTTGACGATCCTTAAAAAAGTCCTTGTCTTTTCAAGTACGTGCAATCCTGTCCCTCAGAATCCTGACCAAACTTGCCCGCTACTAATGTCAGGCTCACCGGTCTGTAGTTCCCTGGCTTTTCCTTACCACCTTTTTAAATTAATGGCACCACGTTAGTCAACCTCCAGTCTTCCGGCACCTCATCTGTGGCTATCAAATTTGCAAATATCTCAGCAAGGTGCCCAGCAATCACTTCCCGAGCTTCCCACAGAGCTAGAGGGTACACCTGATCAGGTCCCAGGGATTTATCCATCTTTATGCATTTCAAGACATCCAGCACCCCCGGACACTTTTCAGGATATCACCATTCATTTCCCAAGTTCTCTAACTTTCATATCCTTCTCCACAGTAAATCCACTGATCTTTAGAGGGTCTTGTTTTCTTCCTAGTTACCCGTTCATCCTTAATATATTTGTAGAAACCCTTTGGATTCTCGTTAACCATATTAGCCAAAGCTATCTCATGTCCCCTTTATACCCTCTTGATTTCCCTCATAAGTATATTCCCACAGGCCTTATATTCCTCTAGGGAATCACTTGATCCCTGCTGTCTATACTTAATCTACACTTCCCTCTTTTTCTTGGCCAGAACCTCAATTTCTCTAGACATTCAGCATTCCCTACACGTACCCTTCACTCTGACAGGGACATACCATCCCTGGACTTTTGTTATCACATTTTTGAAATCTTCCCACTTTCCAGCCATCGTTTTACCTGCGAGCATCTGACCCAGTCAACTTTTGAAAGTTCTTTCCTAATACTGTTAAAATTAACCTTCCTCTAATTTAGAACTCAAACTTTTAGATCAGGTGTATCCTTTTCCATAACCATTTAAAAACTAATAGAATTATTATCACTGGCCCAAAGGTGCTCCCCCACGGACACCTCAGCAACTTGCTCAGCCCTATTTCCCAAGACTAGGTCAAGTTTTGCTCCTTGTCCAGTAGGTACATCCACATATTGAATAAGAAATTTTTCTTGTACACAATTAACAAATTCCTCTCCATCCGATCCCTTTACACTATGGAACTCCCAGCCTATGTTTGGAAAGTTAAAATCCCCTATCACAACCACCCTATTATTCTTACAGATAACTGAGATCTCCTTACAAATTTGCTTCTCAATTTCCTGCTGACTATTGGGGGGGTCTATAATACAATCCCAATAAGGTGATCATCCCTTTGTTATTTCTCAGTTCTACCTAAATTACTTTACTGGAAGTACTCCCTGGAATATCCTCCCTAAGTACAGTCGTAATGTTATCCCTAAAAAACACCACTTCCCTTCTTCTCTTGCCACCCTTTCTATTCTTCCTATAGCATCTATACCCAGAATATTAAGCTGCCAGTCCTGTGTATCCCTGAGCTACTTCTCTGTAATTGCTGTGATAATCCAGTCCTATGTTCCCAACCATGCTCTGTGTTCATCTGCCTCATCTGTTAGGACTCTTGCTTTGAAATAAATGCAGTTTTATTTATCAGACCCACCTCATTGTCTGCTTTGTTCCTGCCTGTTTGACGTGCTCCTTTTCCCAACTGAGCCAGTGTTAGACTGATCCCTTTTCTCACTCTCTCCCTAGGTGGCACCTCCCCCCCAACCCCCTTCCCCAGACCTTACTAGTTTAAATCCTCCCAAGCAGCTCTAGCAAATCTCCCCTTCCAATTCAGGTACAAAATGCCCTCCTTATACAGGCCACTTCTACCTCAGAAGAGATTCCAATGATCCAAAAATGTGAATCCTTCTCCCCTGCACCAGGACTTCAGCCATGTATTCATCTGCTCTATCGTCTTATTCCTACTCTCACTCGCTTGTGGCACCAGGAATAATTCAGATATTACTACCCTCGAGGACCTACTTGTTAACCTCCTGACTCACTTTACAATTACCTGGATGTTCACAGCCTCCCTGGCTTGTCTTGCATTGCCTTGTCTTGTTTTTACACCTAAGCCAAAGATGCCAAGTCTCACAATATTACTGGAGAATCTGAGATAGCAAGGTGTAGAGCTGGATGAACACAGCAGGCCAAGCAGCATCAGAGGAGCAGGAAGGCTGATGTTTCAGGCCTGGACCCTTATTCAGAAAGTTTCTAAAGGGGTCTAGGCCCAAAACGTCAGCCTTCCTGCTCCTCTGATGCTGCTTGGCCTGTTGTGTTCATCCAGCTCTACACCTTGTTATCTCATAATATTGCTGTATTGGCTTGTGGTTTAGCACAGACACAAAGTCAGGAAACTTCTTATGGTTGCCAGCTAGCCTCAGTCAAGTCAGGGGATATAGCATTCAGTCAGGGGGTCCTGGCACAATTATTCTGGACAGTCTCCAGGGGTTTGAACATGGTCAGTCAGCCCTTGGGATTTTCTCCTTATAATAGGTGAGGAGCCAAATGCCAGGCAGGCACCACCAACCTTGACTATTTCGGCCTTCCTGGATTGAGAGTCAGGCAGTTAATATGGGAAATATACATAGTAACACAGCTGTAATTTTTGGTGCAAATGTGTAAGAATCTCAGGTGAGTGAGCAGGCAGTGCAGAGACCATGCAGGGTAAGTGCTGTCAGGGGCTAGGATGGGTGAGAACATAGAACATAGAACAATACAGCGCAGAACAGAGTGAGTGAGGGGAAGATGTTGCAGATAATACTGAAAGTGGTAACGTATGAATTCTTTGAAATTTGCGTCACAGGTCGACAGGGTGGATAAGAAGACATTTAGCATGCTTGCCTTCTTGCTCAGACCTATGAGTTCAGGAGTTGGGACAGCATGTTGAGGATGTACAGGATGTTGACTAGGCCCCTTCTAGAGTACTGTTTCCAGTTCCAGTTGCCCTATTATAGGAAGGATATTTTTAACCTGAAGAGGATTCTGGAAAGACTTATCAGGTAGTTGCCGGAAATTGAGGGTTTGAGATATAAAATAGCCTGGAAAGAGTGGGACATTTGTCACTGGAGCATAGGAAGTTGAGGGGTGACATTATAGAGGTTTATAAAAACATGAGGGGCATAGATAAGATGAATGACAAGGGTCTTTTTCCTAGGCTAGGGGAGTTCAAGATGAGAGGGCATATTTTTAGAGTGAGAGGAGGAAGATTTCTAAAGGACAGGAGGAGAAGCTTTTTTTACACAGAGGGTGGTTCGTATGTGAAATGAACTGCTAGAGAAAGTGGTGAATGCAGATACAGTTAAAACGTTTAAAATGCATTTGGATAAGTTCATAAATAGGGAAGGTTTGGAGGGATATGAGACAAACACAGGCAGGTGGGACTAATTTAGTTTGGGAAGGTGATAGTCATGGACTATTTGGAGTCTATGAGCCTTGGTAGGAGGTAGGTAAAGCAGCAGAGGTGGTGTAAGTGTGAGGCACCAGAAAAAGACAGAGGAAAATATGCTGGCAGAGTGGAAACAGTCATTGACCTTTTTCCTGCATTGCTGGACATTCCTCCAGATGACTGGGACTGCATTGACCTGTCTAGAAACCTTGGACCAGGCCAGCATGGGCTAGTGTTGCAACATCTGTTGCCATGAAGGGAGAGTGCATCCTGCATCTGTACCAGCCAACCAGCAGGGCTTCCTGGCTCCTACCACAAAGCAAGATGTAAAATTCCCTTTTTCCATAATATCAGGGGCAGATTTGAAGAACCATACACAGCAGCTCCAGACTGATGGTGCTTGTCAAGTGCACAACAGCCTTTTAAAGATGCCTCCAGTGCCAGGGACGTTTATCTGTTTCAGGATGTCCTAGCAGTGGCAAGTTGTTCCAGGTATGGAGAGTGGAGGAATTGTGCAAGAGAAATATCATGTTAGGTAGTCGCTGAGCCAAATTTTGTAAGGTACGGCAAGTGATTATACTAGACCTTGATGTGAGAAACCCTCTATGAAACTCAATAAAACTGAAACTTAGTCAAAAGAATGTAAGATTCAGCCTGAAGAGTCAGTAGAGAGATATGGCCAGGAAATAACTGGAAATAAGTGGGCAATCACTTGGTAAGTGGGATATGATATGGGAAAAATGTGAGGGTATGGCAGGAAGAATAAAGGAGCTAAATACATATTACATGATCAGATTGCAAAAAGCTACAGCACAAAAGAATTTTTGTAGTCTCCATGCATGAATCATAAAAAGCTACTGTATATGTTTAGCAAATAATAGGGAAGGAAAGTTCAATATTGACTTTTATTTCAAAGTGAATGGTGTGCAAAAATAGAGAAGACTTCCTGAAGATAAACAAGACACTAGCCAGATGACACCTAGAATACTGTGAGCAGGTTTAGTTCCCTTATCGAAGGAAAGGTATATTGGCAGTCCAGACAGTTTGTCAGTTTGATCCCAGATATGGAGGGATTTATTTTTATGAGGGGAGGTTTAATTGGTAGGGCTAAATTCTAATTCATTGGAATTTAGAAGAATGGTGAGACTTAATTGAAACATGTAAGTTTCTTAGGGGTTTGACAGGATGTGGAGAGGTTATTTCCTCTTTCGTGAGAGTCTAGAGCAAGATCTCAGAGTAAAGGGTCACCCATTTCAGGCAGAGATGAGGATGATTTCTCAGATGGATCAATGAATCTGTGGAATTCTTTACCACAGAGGCCTGTGACAGCATTAAGTTTATTCAAGACTAATACAGAAAGATTTTTCATCAGCAAGGGAATCAGAATTTCTGGGGATAAGGCAGGAAAGTAGACTTGAAGATTATCAGATAGAGTGGAGCAGAATCAAGATGCTAAGTGGCTTTCTTTTGCTCCTATGTGTAATGGTCTTATAGTCATCAGGATAAATGCAAGAATGTTAACATTTTAAATGATCACAGCAACAGATACTACAGGACCAATGGGTGTAGATAGGATTGCCTGATAAATTTAATGTGCTTGGCTGAGCCACTACTTTGTAGAAAGCAGCAGGCTTCCCAAGCTCCCAGTTAATTCAAATAAAAAGCACTAGGCATGTTCATTTTGTTCACAGAGAATGGTTCCTTGCATAAGGACGATTTGTGTTTTTGGCAAGAGTTAATCAACAATGTTGTGAGTTTGGCTGATTATTTTAAATTGTTTGAAAGTATAGTTATGAGCGAACTGAGGTTTGTACAACAAGAGGTTTACAATTGCAGAATTACTTTTAACAGTGGACATGTTTTCAGTTTTGGAAGAGCTGGCTGATTGTCTGTAGTTTATACACAGATTATTGCCTTAATTGATGGAATATGCTATTGATTCAATCAGCCAATTATTGGTATGTACAGCATTTGTACCTGGCACTGTACAAAAACTGAAATTCAAACTTAAGATTGCTTAATGCGTGGTAGGCAGATTGTCATTTTGGATGAACTGCAACATCCTGTTAGTGGAAAATACCACACAAGAGCCACTACATGGGAGCAGAATGAAACAGCTTTCTCAACCCGTTCAACTTTTGAGGATGTTTTACCTTTCCAAGACAACTTGAGGTCGACAAGAAACTTTTCATTAACACTAGTGGTAGTGTTAGGCTCACTTGTGATCCTGCAAAATGCACAACAAACAATGATCCGATCAGGATAACCATTGCCTCAATGGATACCTTTGATATTCTCTGTTTGTGTGTTGTGTGGAAGATGAACAAATAGTTAAGGATATCCAGATCACAACGTTGCTTGTTGTACGTAGACAAACTCACAAATGGATGAAAGGCTATCTATACCAGTGTGCCTGTCTAGAAAGCTGCCAGTACAATTTGAATTACTCCACAAACGCAAAATCCACCACAAAATTGAACTATATCAAATATGAACATACATACAAATACATAAATTAGGAGAAGAAATAGGTCACTCATCCCCTTGAACCCGATCTGCTATTCAATAACCTGATAACTCCACATTCCCAGCTACTCCCGATAACATATCTCCCCTTTACTTTCAGTGCAGTTGCAATGCTAGATACATAGGCTTCTATCCCAACAGCATGTCCTACTGGTTACTCTTAATAATCAAAACATAAACAATACGCAACCAGCTATACTTTCAAAATCCAAAATAAAACATTTGACGTAGGAAACGATTCTGAGATTAGGCAGTACTTGCCGGGTTATCCTGATTGTTGGCATAACTATGAGCACAATCAATTTGAGATAAATCAGTCAAACTAATAATATGGCTCATTAACACTTGGAAGATGCAACATATATTAGAATCAGAATCAAAGAATCCCTACAGTGTGGAAACCAGCCTCTCGGCCCAACAAATCCACATCGACTCTCACAGCATCCCACCCAGACTCATTCCCTTATAACCCACCTAAGCTACACATCCCTGAACACTGTGGACAATTTAGCATGGCCAATCTGCCTAACCTACACATCTTTGGACTGTGGGAGGAAACTGGAGGAAACCCATGCAGACACAGGGAGAATGTGCAAACTCCACACAGTCACCTGAGGCTGGAATTGAACCCAGGTCCCTGGTGCTGTGAGGCAGCAGTGCTAACCACTGAACCACCATTCATAAGCAGAACCTTTTCTTCCCAATCAAAAGGAGTATGCTTCAGTCTTGAACCTTTTTTCCAATTACTTGGGAGCTCAGAGTGCCTATAATTTCACATTGTACTCTCGACATCAATGCCTCGGTCAATCAGAGTCTACTTGCCAAACAATCAGCAGCATCTCCTACTATAGTATAAATTCTTGTGATTATTTTTGTTTTGGTATTCTAGCATTTGTCCTGATGGGTGAAAGACCAAAATATCAGCAGTGTGCCTCTCTTTTCAACAATAACTGCAGTTTAAGAGTAAGATGGAAAGTACTTTGAGATATCTTGAGGTCATGAAAGCAAGTTTACTTTTTGTAGAAAAAAAGCTATATATTAAGAACTGATTAAATTCTTTCACTGTTAAATAAGTTCCCATTTTTTGCCATTTACGAGAAAACTGCTGTTGCCTCCATTGGTGCTGAAACAGTAGTCTGTATGCAGCAGCTCCCTGAAGAGCTGAGGATTAGAATTCCGTGTATTCATTCCAGTGTCCTGGGGTCTGTTGCTGGTCTCGGAATTAATTTTGGTCAGATGATTAGATTCAATGTCAAAAGGTCGTGAAAAACCTCACATAGACCATTATCACTGTTAGAGTACACTTGGCCAAATGTACTGTTTTTGTACCTTAAACTCTGTGTATGCAATTGGTATTTAGACCTGGAATGTCCATGCCATTCTTGTTATAATTTCATATATTATAAGAATAATTAACAGTTTTTGGAAGCAAAGAAGACCAGAATTTGCTAATATCAGTTTTCCACTCCAAGATGCTGGTCTTTGTGAGTTTTATGATCAGTCTGCACAATCCTGAGCGAGATCATGTAAATAAATTATAATGAGGGCCTGCGGCACCGCAGCTTCAAGCTTCTTGATTTTACATTTGCAAAGAAGTCATGGTAATGAGATTGAAATTGATAAGATATAGAATTGCCAGGATCAGCAGAGACATGAAGTGAGGAGCCTTTGGAATGTAAATAGTTTCACGAACAATTTCTGCAGCCTGAGGAGTTTTAGCAATTCATTTATTGGCATTCTGCTTACATGGACCTGAACTTGTATTTTAATGGTTCTAAGAATGAGTGAAGATTTCGTCCTACCCCTTCCCTAGCCAAAATGAGAATCTCTCAGGAGAATGGATGGTATTTTCCATGGTTATATCGTTATATCTCATTGTACTGGAGGAGTAGGAGCCCCAGATGAAGTTAAAAAAGTCCAAGGCAGCGCTTAATGAGAATGAACTACACAGCAATTAACTATATTAGATGTATAGCTAGTATAATTCTTCTCAAGTATCCAAAACAGGAAATGGCTTATGGAGAGTGCACTTCACCAAAGAAACAACTGAACAACTCCATTATCTGTTACATGAAGACTTGTAATCATGGTCATCTAATTGTGTTGGCCTATCACTAGCAATGATAGTGATCACCCATTGATCTCGATTGTTACATCAGCACTCATTTCAGGCTGCAACAGGAGATCTCTACATTATCCGCCAGTGTGCGGCATGAGAATTCATTCATCAGGAGAGATTTGGAATTCATCACCTTTGCCTCCCAGCAGGGGTGGGTGTCAAAGATCAGAACATTCAGGTTGCTAGCTTTCCAAAGATCCAGGATGCAATTCATGCCACCCGTGTTGCCTAATGGATTCCTGCAGAGGCACCCTCAGCAGGAACGGTTTCCATCACCGAAAGTGCACAAATTATGTTGGACAGCCTCTAAAAGAGACTGTTCCTCAATACAAGACACAGTGGAAATTGTCAGATTGCACCAACACAATAAAATTCAGCACTCCCCAAACTGTTAAAGGAAGAAAATCATATTAATGGATCACTTGTGGGCGAGAGATTCAGCACCATTCTCTTAAACATAATCCTACTAAAAGTGCCCAAACCAGAGCAAAGAAGCACTACAGTAAAGCTCATGTCTCCTAAAGTATGGTCATTGTTGACCATCACAATTTTAAAAGAGCTGAGTTGTCTTGTCTCCAAGGCAGGTTCTGAGGCAAAAACAGAAATTGCTGGAGAAACTCAGCAGGTCCAGCAGCATCTACAGAGAGAGAAACTGAGTTAACATTTCAAGTTCGTTGACCCTTTTTCAGACCTATTAGTAACTGGTTAAAGGTGATATTTATGCTGATGACACAGTGTAGGATGGGGGGGAATGGAATAAGCAGATAGGTGGAGACAGAGCTCAGAGGGAGAAAGAAACAAAGTTAGGCCGACAAGGGGATGGCTGATAGTGAGATAGAAAAGGAAAAAAGTTGAAAATGGTGACAATGAGTAGGTGAAAAGAGGTTTGCTGAAAGCACCCCTTTTAATGACAGGGCTGGGGTACGCTGTTGGGTAAAGGACATGGGATGAGACGTTCTTCTCTAAAATTATTGAGCTCGACATTGAGCCCTGAAGACCTCAGGATCCCCAAGTGGAAGATGAGATGCTGTTCTTCCATCTTGCGCTGAGCCTTGCTTCAGCAAGTTACAAAACAATTGCACTATCTTTCAGTTCATGTGTCCCATTATAACCTGCTTAACGTAACAATGCATGAATACTTTGAAATGATTCAGAATGTGACCCCTGCTCTAATTTCTTGTTTTCCAAGAGCAGTAATATTTGATAAACCCTTAAATGGCCACAGATGATGTGATTAATTGGTATCCATTGATTTCAATGCAAACTGTTCAAACACTATGAAAAAACAAAATAAATTCCAAAATATACTGACAGTGCCTGAAATCTGAAACAAAATCAGAAAATGCTGGAGAAATTTAATGGTCTAGTGGTACCTTTATTAGATTTTGTACGACTAAATTTTATTGTCACGTGTACAAAAATACAGCAGTATAGTGAAAAGTGTACAGAGTCGCCACTCCCTTGTGCCATCTCAGAATACAATACTTAGAATTAAAAACAAAAGCGGAAATTAAAGAAACAGAAGCAACAGAGTTAATGTTTTAAGTCCAAATGACTCTTCTTCAGATCTGAGGAACCAAACACAATGAAATGTCCTGACTATTTGTTTTCAAATTCTATACTAAAGATTGAAACTCAACCTGTGACAGATGCAAATATATGGCCACAATCAACCTGCCATTGTATTAAGATGTCCATATCTATGCAAAGTAAACCTGGTGGTCCTCAGAAGTGTTAAATCACAACACAACTCATGGAATCAATGTGAACACCAAATCTTATTTAGAAAGGCCCTCACACTTGATAAAAGCCACATAATGAGATAGCCATGTTTTCTCAATTGGTTAACAGGTCAACCAAGTGCAATGTAAGGAATGTGTCTTTTTATTTTGTGTTTTTAAAATGGTGGATTGAAATGAAAAAGAGCTATTTTAAAATTGATGCTTCTAAGGGTGACTGTACGTTTTGAAAGTGAATAACCTCACACCTAAACAAACCATCTTGCAAACTACTATTGGAAGAAACAGGAATTAAAGTTTATGTTGTAGAGAACCAAGGAGCTGTGCAAATGCAGCTGAGTGGAAACAAGAAGTCGATTGTTCTACTGACTAGTGGCCAATTATTAATGACCGAGATCTATTGCCTGCTAATAGGCAATATTATTGTGATTGGTTCTCAGGTTACTGAAAAGCTTGAAGCTAGGAACAAGTTACAGAGAGAGAGAGAGAGGTGTTCGGTTCTCCCCAGCTCAGGAGCGATCATTCTGTTCTCTATGGCTCAAACTCACTGTAAACCTGAGGAAAGCCAGTTTACCTTTCCTGCAACAGTTGTTGTAAGCTATGATTTTAATTGATAAGTCAGAAACCTTTTAGAAGAATATCAGCCACTTTGTATTTCTTACGAACCAGTGGAAGAATCCAGAGAACGATGATTGAAGCAATGTATTGATCATCAGAAGAACCCAATAGTACATGGGAACAAAGACTGAAAAACCTTCCTTCCAGTTTCCTGCTCCGCAAAAAATCCTATTTCCCCTGTCTGTCTGTCTGTCTATCCATGCATGTGTCAGGGGGAGTTTGTAGAAAGATTAGACTATTAATTAGTATTCTTATATGCCAACATTTTATAACTGTTTACCTATAGCTAGGTACTAACTATTTCTTGTTTAGTACAGAAGCCCGGTCCAAACATTCTATCAACCTTAGTCTGATGGTCATGTAAATTGGGGAACTTTGTGTACTTCCTAAAACCGCTATTTTTGTGATGACTCTGGAAATAGTGGGGCGTAAATTTTAGTATGCTATCCCAGTGAGTAGTAACAAAAACAGAATTGTCTAGAAAAGATCAGCAGGTCTAGCAGCATCTGTGGAGAGAAATCAGCGTTAATATCTCAGGTTGGGGGCCCCTCCTCAGAACAGAGGAGTAATAACAGCAGTTTGCTGATGTCATCCACAAAAGCTGTCGAAACATCTGTTTAGCAAGTCTGTAAAGCAGACTCAGAATCAAGACTTCAGACACAAAGTATGTCATTGGTTCTGGTTTAGGTTCACGTCCAAACTTAATTTCCGCATATTAGACAGCAAAAAACTTCACAACTGCAGCGAACCCTTCTCTGTACGAAACTTTCATTACAGCTTTAAAACAGTGAATTCATTTTAAGAAACCAAATCCAATACATGAGAGATAAGAGATAATAAATCACAGACTGAGTTAACTGTTATTCCCCACTTGAAAACATATGCTAATTTGCAGAACACACTATTCCCAGGGTTGCTACAAAAGTTAATGCTCTAATTGAAGATCCCAACTTACCTGTCTTTTGGAATTAAAGCAACAGAAAAAAAACTGACCAGCCTCCCATACTTAACAAGAACTATTGTTTATTACAATAAGTATATTCTAGAATTGTAGAATCATGTGGTACAAAATGCCTCTTTGGCTCATTGAGTCCACACTGATGAAACGAATCCAAATTTACACAAGTCCCATTTTCCAGTGCTTGGCCCAGAGTCTTGACTGTTATGACATTTCAAGCATTTATTTAAATACTTTTTAAAGGTTGTGAAGTTTACCACCTCAACTATGCTCCCAGGCAGTGAATTCTAGACTTTTATCACTAACTGGGTGAAAGCATTTTTCCTCAAATCCCTTCTAAACCTCTTGTCCATCACCTTAAAATTATGCCCCCTTGTTATTGACCCTTCAACTAAGGGGAACAACTGTTCTCTATCCACCCTGTCCCTCATCCTTATACACCTCAGCCTGATCTCCTCTCAGGCTTCTTTGCTCTAAAAAAAACCTTGAGCTTATCCAGCCTCTCTTCGCAGCTAAAATGTTCCATCCCAGCCAACATCCCGGTGAATCTTCTCTGAACCTCCTCCAGTGCAATCACATCCTTCCTACAGTGTTGTGACCAGAATTGCACACAGTACTCCAGCTGTGGCCTAACCAAAGTCCTGTACAATTCCAACATAACCTCACGGCTCTTACAACCTATGTCGTGACTGATAAAAGTAAATGGCCTGTAAGTCTTCTTAACTACCATACTAACCTGCCTGTCACTTTCAGAGATATGTAGAAAAGACTCCCCTGTTCCTCTGAGCTTCCTAATGTCCTGCCATTTATTGAGTATTCCCTTGTCTTGTTAATTTTAATTAAAAGTAAACAGGTATGAATGATCAACATATGACTCTACTAGTTAAAATTCTAAACTGCTTTTAAAATTTTTACACATAGACAGACATAGACAAACAAAACAATATATTGGTTTTATGGGTGGAGGGGGGAAAAAAACTGAGAAGCACAGTTTGCTATCACCAATCCACGATGTTTGCAAAAATGACGCTTGTGGTTTGCCAGGACTTCTGTTCTTCAAGGGTAAGGGATAAAAGGTACTGCAGATGCTGGAGATTCCGAGATAACAAGCATGGGGCTGGATGAACACAGCAGGTCAAGCAGCATCATAGGAGCAGGAAAACTTGACGTTTCGGGCCTAAACCCTTCATCAGAAAAAACAAAAAAAAAAAAAATCTGTTCTTCTGTTCTTCAATCTCCTTTTTCCAGGTTCCTTCACTTCTTCACAGGAGGCACAGAGCAATTGATACATGACTCGCAAAGTTGCTCCGTTACTAATTCAAGGGGAAATAACTAGCTTTCTTCAGGCGTCAGGTATCTTTAATGCAGACAGACTTCTTCCGGAAGTCCAAAGTTTATCTTTATATCTAAAAACTACTCAGTTACCCTGGAACCAGCCAGAGAGTTGTCTTTGGACTGATGATCTTTGGTATCCACTATCAGTCACAGTTATGCAAACCAATTAGTTCTTTATCGCCAGCCAAATCTCTGTATGAATACACCATTGGTACCAGATCATCTACAAACATCTTCCCTCACTGCTTCAACAAAGCAACAGTGTAAACACCACACAGTGAGATTTGTTAACTAGTTTTTAGCGGTGTGCAATTCCTTCTGCAATCCTTCATTTTAAACCAAACAATTTTCTATTTCAGTCCATAATCAAACACAGAATATAAAATGGTATGGTCTTTAGAATTATGATACATAAAAATGCACTACCTTCCTCTCAATTAAATCATTGCCTGGGTGAATGTACAATAGAAATATATGTGTGAGATGTTACAGTAATTCAGGATAACTGTGTGTATAAACAACATTCTTTATTTTTAATAATACAAAAGCTTGCTGCTGAATTATTTAGAGATAGTAGGAACTGCCGATGCTGGAGAATTTGAGACAACAAGGCATAGAGCTGGTTAACACAGCAGGCCAAGCAGCATCAGAGGAGCAGGAAATCTGACATTTCGGGTCTTTTTCTGAAGAAGGGTCCAGACCTGAAATGTCAGCTTTCCCGCTTCTCTGATGCTGCTTGACCTGTTGTGTTCATCCAGCTCCACACCTGAATTATTTAGTTGGGTTATGCTCCAAGGGTAAGAAGGGCACATCTCTTTCCATACCAACAAAAATGTTAATTGTGGGCAATAAGAGAGCACATATATTTTTGCCATGACACAAGGCTTAGTAGAGTTTGGAAGAATGAGCAGTGAGCTTATTGAAACATAAAGATTCTGGGGAGTTTGACAAGATACATGTTGAGACAATGTTTTACCCATTTAGGAGGATCCAGAACTTAGAGGCACGTGTTTAAAAATGACGAGTCTCTCATTTAAGAAGGAGATGATGAGAAATTTCTATTCTCTGAGGGCTACATGGCTTTGCAATTATCTTTCCCAGAGACCAGTGACAGCTGGGTTGCTGGATACAGTCAAAGCTGAATTAGGAAGAGTTTTGATCAACAAGAAAGCAAAGTGTTTATGGGCTCAGGCATGAAAGTGGAGTTGAGGACATATAAAATCAGCTATGATGTTCTTGAATGACAGAGCAGGGCTTTGGAGCCAAATGGCCTCCCCTGCACCTATTTCTTCTGATTTTGTGATCTTATGACCTGCCTGCTAATTTAACTGGCATGCATCCAACAGTAAACACATGGTTAAGTGGCTGCACATTTAAAAGGAGATTGAGATCTTAAGGGAACAGAACAAGATTTCCTGCAATTACTTAAAGCCACTCCTAATCGGAAAGTGTATTTTGCCTGGAATAGTGTTCAGAAGTCCTTTTACATGTGATTTTGCTGCAAAAAGGACAAGAATGACAGACAGCAGCTCCAAGAATTTCCAGTGACCAAAATGCAAGAGTTGGAGAGACCATTTATTTACAAGGGACAGGTCGCACTCCAGAAAATAATTGCAGGGGCAATGGGTACAAATAAATATGGAGATTAACGTGGCCATGAAGATCTGGAGGCCATTGCAAGAATCTCAATGGCTACAAATCTGTGGTCCTGGACAGGGAAGGTCTCTTCAATCGTCATATGCAAACAACTGTAGCTCTCACCTAAGAAGTTGCTCAATGTGCCACTAACCCATGAATCACTGACAATAATCTTTGTCAAACTGTGTTTGTTTCTGACCTTTATAACTTTAGATCACCCTTAAGCTTCACAGCATCGTACGGATTCCACATGGTAATGGCTATTCAACCATTACAGGTACATCTGCCCATACATATTATTAGCATTATGCTCACTGTCATACTTGCATCTGTGTAAAGAGAAAATAGAAATGACATCTAACCAGTGAGGGACATACAAAAGTACGAATTAGGAACTGAATTATGCTATCTGGCCCATCAACTCTGCTCCATCATTCAATAAGATCAAGGCTGACTTGTTTGCATTTTGAATTCTAAACTCCCATCTAGCCCCTTTTTCGAACCCTTATTAAGATCATTTCTGGGATCAAATATTTATTCACCTCTCCTACCCCGAACATGTTTGCTTGTAATTGTTTTTATCTTGCAAAAAGTAGTGTAAAGTCGGATGTTATGGATATAACATGTTTTACAACATTTTATGTTTTTTTTCAAGAGATAGGATTGAACTATTTGAGGAGAATTGTTTACATTGTGCTCATTACACACTTATAAATTAAGACAGGAAAGTGAAATGACCCATCACTACAGATAAATATTACCTCTTATAAATCTACTGAGAGAGGTCTGTGACTCTGATTTTCACCTTTTGATTGCACACATGAAAGACTGCCTTGGAACGATGAATTGATATGGTAAGTATCTTTGTATGTTATCCTCAGTAGTAAATACAGTTGAGGGATGCATTGTCTGATAAGTATATGTGGGCAGAATTAAATGAGGAAAATACTAGATTAAATTGGTGAGAGGGAAATTATAAAATCAGAAAAAAGCTATACTTCCAAAAATTATAAATGCTAAAATAAAATGGTTGTGGTAAATTAGAAAATAGGATGTTTTCTTTCTTTTGAATAACATTGAGATTTAGTAATGAAAGAAAGCACTTAAAATAAACAATAGGAATGTATGAAGTTGGTACAGTGTCAAGTATGCTAGAGGCATAAGTGCAAAATGAAGTAAAGAGCCTAATGAATAGGCAGTCCATTTATTCCGTATGCAAATATGGAATACATTATAGTAACACAGTTAAATAAAACTAAAGGTTGTGCAAGAAAGTAGGTGCAAGTATATTAGAAAACTCAGGAAGATGGTCCCTAAAGTAAATAAAGATATTTATGTAAGAAAATGGCCTATGTAGTTTTGAGACAACAAAGAAACACTTAGACATGCCATGATATGGAGCTCCCCACCTTAATCAACAAGGAATCTCACAGAGCCAAACACCAGTTGGGTATTAAGAGCTGTCCAGTGATCAGCTCAGCTAGTCAGGAGCCTTGCCACCTCATCCACACAAACTACTTCACTTTTTTGTCCACTGCCCTTCCTACTCACTGGCTCGAGCATCACTAACTCTTCTGCCCTTGCACTAGCTGCTCTTCCATGCACTCTCATTATAATCAATCCCTTTCTTCACCTCATTGTAGGAAAAACTTGTTTGCATTTTGAATTCTAAGTTTCCACCTAACCCTTATTCAAAGCCTTATTAAGATCATTAAGATAAGAACTTAACTGCAACAAGAGGAGCAAGAACAGCGGTGCAGGAGTGAGGGTTGCTGGAGGTAATGAACACCAGTCTCCGTACTCTATGCTGCTCTCTACTTCGAATGATACAGATGTTAGTGGCACCAGCAAAACATCTGTGATAAAATGCCTAGCTGACTCAGCATCAATGTCCAGGTGAGAAAAGGACTAGAGACCTTGACTTTTGCAGCAGTAACCCAGAGGAGGAAGAAGCTATGCACAGAGCCTCAAAAAATGTATTCACAGAGCATTCTAGAGTCACCTGGCTTCAACATAACATCCCTACACCCCATCCACACCTGTGATCCTAAAGCCTGAAATGATTGATTGATTTTATTGTCACATGTACCGAAATACAGTGGAAAGCTTTGTTTATGAGTAGTATAGGTAGATCACAGGAAGCAAAGGATGTACAGATCAAAAAAACTCAGAGGCATACAG
>JAHRHZ010000074.1:1589006-1634216 GCA_024137785.1 Ginglymostoma cirratum | reverse complement strand
GAAGGGTCTAGGCCCAAAACATCAAGCTCTCCTGCTCCTATGATGCTGCTTGGCCTGCTGTGTTCATCCAGCCCCACACCTTGTTATCTGAGTTTAATAGAAGAAAGATTTTTGCAAATAATGGTCATAATAAGGCTTAGCCTATGATGCGTTTCTGCTTCCCATTCCTTTCTGCACAGCCAATGAAATGGTTTCAGCATTACTTGACTGAGTGTATTCAGGCATTTGGACATTTTTAGGAAACGTAAACTGAATTTTAAAATAGGCTTCATGTACAAGTTGTAGCTGTAATAAAAACAAAAATAAAGGAAATGATCGGGATAATAGTCACTTTTAATATGTGCGTGGTCAACTCTGCAAGTTTATCTCCCAACCCACATAACTGGAAATTTGATGAGTAGATAATTAGTATTAGTAAACACTACAAGTGGAAGTAGGAGTAAATTTGTGGAATTGAAACTGAATTATTTGTTATCCAATAAAATGATGATAGGAGCAGTCTAGGCTTTATCTAAAAAAAAGCTCAATACAGCTGAAATGCCATATGTCATCTGTATTGAGCACCCTGGAAAGCATACAGCCAGCATACTTCTGCTTGTCAGTTACTGCACTTTATATCTGTCAGGAGTGTCAAACAGTCTTTATCCTCCAGCAGGAACTAGGAGACAAATCTCCAGTTTTACCACCTAATCTGAAAGATCACATCTCTGAGAATGCAGTGTCTTTGTTCTCTGAGGTTTTTGTGTATAACAATGGAGCTATTTTACTATATGCCTTTCAATTTACCAGCCTCTGAAACAGCATTAAGTAATAGTAATAACAGAGCTTCCATCCAATATAGTGTAATTTTCGACAGAGGAACAAATTGCTTTCCACTAAAATTGCTATAAAATAAGAAAGTTGCAGTGATCTGTAAAGATTTCTGCATATTTGTGTTAGATTGTCCATTACAGAAGATGGCTGTGGTGCCTTTATCTGACTTCTTATGCTTCAGGACCAGTGATGATCAAAAGACACGCCGGTTCTGAGCACATCACTAAACCAATCTCTGATCTACAAAGACATTTCAAAAAACTTCAGTATTCTTGCACCTTTTAAATTTTTAATTGTGTGACCTGCATTTCCTCACAGGCCTGAAAAATCACGGTATGTCACAAATATTGTACAATACTCGTTGATTTGAAATTAAAAATCTCATTATGTTAAAACAGACATGTCAATATTCTGCGTCTTCCATTATTATAGAATCCCTACAGTGTGGGAGCAGGCCATTCAGCCTATCAAGTCCACACTGACCCTGCAAAGAGTATCCTACCCAGACCCCCACCTCCCCTCCACACCCCCCCTTCCCCCTGCCAACCCTATACCTGCATTTCCCATGACTAATCCACCTAGCCTACGCATCCCTAGATACTATGGACAATTTAGCGTGGCCAGTCCACCCAACCTGCACATCTTTGGACTGTGGGAGGAAACCAGAGCATCCAGAGGAAACCAACGCAGAGGAGAATATGCAAAATCCATACAGACTAGGCTGGAATCAAATCCAGGTCCCGAGCACTGTGAGGCAGCAGTGTTAACCAATGAGCCACCGTGCCTCAATTACATACTTCAAGACCTGCTTTAACGTTAGAAGAGCATGAAGTTCGGGAGATTTTAATTGACACATTTAAATTGTTGAACAAGCAGACTGTGTGTGGACAGTCGATTTAAAGGGTAAGGAAAATGATGAATCATGTGTTTTACCAACATAAGCATAGATCTAGGTTAAATGTCAGGGGGATTTTCTTGACAAAGAGTTGATCACATTTGAAATAAATCAGTGGTTCATGTGTGTGTGGATTTCTAAAGGGATCCTAATATTGCTGCCTGCAAAAGGTAAATCGGGCATTCGATTATGCAATACACAATCCTATCATTAAAGATGGAGATAGTTACGGAGCTTCCACCTCCACTGAGTTGTTTAATTTTTCACCACCATTAACAACTGGATGTGGCAGCACTGCAGAGTTTAGCTCTGATTTTGTTGGTTGTGGAATCATGTAGCCCTGTCTATCACTGCTGCTTATGCTGTTTGACGCACCGTTTTGTAGCTTCACAGGATCGATACCTTATTTTTAGGTATACCTGGTGCTATTTCTGGCATACTCGCTCTCATTTTTCATTGAATCAGGGTTGATTTCCTGACTAGATGGTAATGGTAAAGTGGGGTATATGCAGGGACATGATGTTGAAAATTGTTTGTGTATAATTTTACTGTTGCTAATGGCTTACACAACCTTATAGATACTCAACCTTGAGTTCCTAAAGCAGTTTGAATTTGATTCCATTTAACACAGTAGTAGTGCCACACAATAAGATGAAGGGTATACACAATGTGAAGTAGGGATACATCTCCACAATGACCTGTGTGGTTGTCAATCCTGCTGACACTGTCGTAGATGCATGCATCTGCAGCCAGCAGATTGGTGAGGATAAGGTCAAATATATTTTTTCCTAGAAATCAGTTTGATTACCTTAGAGTGTCAGAGAACAATTTCCATGATCTCTTTTCTTCTGAATTGGTCAAATTTTTTTAATATGTCTTTTCATATCTCTGAAGATTTCATGATTATATATCGGGTGCACAGGGTGGATTAATGTTTTATCATGACCATTTTAGATTGATTTGATGGACCAGTTACTACTTTCCTGCCTGTCTTTTTTATTTGTTTATATCCATGTAAATTAAAATTAATGCAGCAATAGAAAGGAATGAGTGAAGACAAAATGGTTTTATCATTAGCATTATTGTCATATAACACAATAAGACTGTGGTTTGGACTTAATTTCTTTTATTGATTCAGGGAATGAGCATTTCGCTTGTTTAACCAACATTTGTTGGCCATCCCTAAATACCATTGGGAAGATGAACCATCACAGACCATTGTAGGTGTACCCGTAATGCTGTTAGGGAGGCACTTCAAGGAATTTGCCTAGCAACGATGAGGAAACAGTGATACATTTCTCTGTCACGATGGGGAATGGTTTGGAGGAGGAACTTATTGGGATGTCAATGGTCAAGTGGGAGATATTGTGAGCCATGATGTTGAAAATTGTGTTTGTGTAATATTCTGTTCCTGATGATGGCCCAGAACACCTCATGGAAGCCCAATCTTGAGCTCCCAAATTTGTTCAAAATCTGTCCCATTGAGCATGCTGATAGTGTAGCACATCATGGTGGAGGGCAACTCAATGTGAAAAAGGGATTCATTTGCACAAAGATTGTGCGGGACTCAATCTTACCTATACTTACTGACAGATGCATCCACAGCAAGCAAATTGGAGAGAATGTGGGCAAGTATGTTTTTCCCCTTGCAGTTCCCTCACCACTGCTACAGATTGAATCTAGCAGCTATGCTCCTTTAGGTCAGTCTGTGATGCTGCCAGTACAGACTTGGATATGGATGTCCAAGTCCCTCATCCAGAGAACATATGCACTTTTCTCACCATCATTGTTTCCTCCAAATAGAGTTCAACATGGAGGAATATGGAGTCATCAGTTGAGGGATATGACATAGGGCCATAGAGGACCTCAGCAAGTAAAAGACTCTTCTGCCCATCAAGTCTGCACCAGTCAAAAACAAGCACCTACCTATTCTAACCCCTTTTCCCAGCATGTAGCTGATAGCCTTGTATGACTTGATATTTAAAGTGTATATCTTTATATTACTTCAAAGTCATGAGGATTTATGCCTTTATCTCCCTACAGGCAGTGAGTTCCAGTTTCCTACAACCTTCTGGATAATTTTTTTCGTTCCTTACATTCTCTTTAAACTCCCTGCCCCTTCCTTAAATCTGGTAATTGATCCCTCCACTAAGGAGAAAAGTTCCTTCCTGTTTACCCTATCCAAGCACCTCAAAATTTTATACATCTCAATCACATTCCTCTCTCAGTCTCTGCTGGTCTAAGGAAAACAACCCCAGTCTGTCCAGTCTCTCTTCATAACTAAAACTCTCCAGCCCGGGCAACATCCTGGTAAATCTCCTCTGCATTCTCTCCAGACCTATCATATCCCTTCTTTAATGTGGATGCTAGAGCTGTGGCCTAACCAACTTTTTATACAGTTCCAGCATAACCCCCTTACTCTTAAGTTCTACACCTTGGATAATAAAAGCAAGTATCCAATACGTCTTCTTAACAAGGAAATGAAGTGATTTACTTGTCCCACTACCCAACGGACCAATGGACCTGCACACCAATGTCTCTTTGATCCTCAATGGTTCCCAGGACTAACCTACCGTTAGTCATATATTCCTTTGCCTGCTCAACTGCATCACCTCTCACTTATCTGAACTGAATTCCATTTGTGTGCATGTGTATATACAATGCATAGCAATTAGGGATTTCCTTGCCCATTTCCTTGTCTATATTTGATCTAATTCAATTAAATGTCATAGCATCCAGGGCAAGTGCCTCCCATTTGTATACCACTGTGTCACTACCTCTGCTAGGTCTGTCCTGCCAGTGGGACAGGACGTACTAGAGATGATGATGGGATTTTTTTTCTAGCATATTGTCTGTAAGGTCCAATTCCATGAGTATGACTATGTCATACTGTTGCTTGACTAGTTAGCGAGACAGTTTCCCCAACTTTTGTACTCATCCCTAGATGTTAGAAGGAGAACTTTGTAGGGTTAACAGGGCTGGGGGTTTGCCATTGTCGTTTCCAGTGCCTTAGTCAATGCTAGGTGTTCCATTTGGTTTCATTCCTTTTGACTTTTTAGAAGTTTGTAACAACTAAGTGACTTGCTAAAGTTATTTCAGAGGGCAGTTAAGAATCAATCATATTGCTGTGTGTCTGGGGTCACATTTAGGTAAAGATGGCAGATTTTCTTTCCTAAAGGGCATGAGTGAACCAGATAGAATTTTTCAACAATTGTCAATGGTTTCATGGTCACTATTAGAATTTAATTCAAACTCTGCCATAGCAGAATTTGAACCCAGGACCCCAGAGAGTTACACTGGTCTTTGCATTCTTAGTAACAATGGAGCTAAACTGCATTTCTGAAGAAGGGTCTAAGCCTGAAATGTCAGCTTTCCTGCTCCTCTGATGCTGCTTGGCCTGCTGCGTTCATCCAACTCTACACTTTGTTATCCCATTTAGCTTCAGTTCCCAACTGAGTGAATGATTTCAGAGAAGTATCAGTATTGTTATGGGAAGTGTATTGTGGTAAGAAGTACAGATGAATTTGAGACCATGCTAAATGTGTTTTTTTGGTTTATTGTATTCATTTAAAGGAAGGGAGTGTCACAGGCTTGGCCAGCATTCATTGTCAAGCTATAACTTTCCTTGAGTGTCTCTGCACACCCTTCCACCAAGGTTCATGTCCCAGCCATTGTCACCTGCAAAACATCGTTTGCCTCCTTTCACTGCTCAACTCTCCACACCACTCCATGCTTTCCACACTATTTCCTCACTACCTTTAACAGCACCTCACCAGCTTTTTGCAACATGCACCAGGACGAACAGCTGTGCAACCAACTGCTATCTCACTCACGTCCTCCACCCCCATCTTTTTTTCTCATTTCGGGGGAAGACAGTCCCCAGCAGGGCAGAATGAACCCATATGGGTATGTGGGCATAGGAGGGTGCCTGACATCGGTTTCTTCAACCCCTACAAGGGGAGAATATTGGTCCTTCAAGGAAAAGATGGGGACCAATACTGCAGGAATGCTGCACCATCCATGTTCTACCTCATGAGTCAGTACCATACCACATGCCACTGCCATCCTCTCCCATTAACTCTGCTGTCACTGTCAACCATTGCACACCATTTGCAACTACTGCCCTCGACGCTTTCGTCTGTTTTGTTGCTGCTGGTTCTGCAAGTCTTCTGACAATATCTACAGAAGAAGTGTCCTGAAGATTAGATCACTCGCATCCTCAGAAGAAACATCAGCAAGGCTGCCTCCTGCATGCCCCCACCAGATACTAATGCTATTGTGGGAACCGTGGGCATGGAGAGTATGGATAAACACAATCTGGTGAACAATTCACTGCAAGAGCTCTGCAGCAGGTCAAGAAAGAAATATCCCAGGCCGCTGACAGTCAGAGGACTGCTGGAGATCAACCTTCTGCTCTGCTTCAGGCAGGAGAGGCCTATATGGTGTTAACAGTCAGGGACTTTGTCCACAGACACAGGGACGGGTGGAAGCAGCAGACAGATATGTGTGACACAATGGCCCTTATTGCCCAGAGGCTGTGTCAGTATAATGCATTCTGGTTGGTAGCTGCCATGGAGTGCCAGGTCCAGTATCCTGAAGGTCAGCTGGAGAGGTATTCAGTCTGCACTCAATTCTTGCAGCCATTGATCTTCAGGACACGGTGACCAAGTTGGGGATCCTTGAAACCTCCTCACAAGGAGACAGGGGGCACTGAGCTACTGCTGAAACCATGCACTGTCTCTTCGCCAGTTTCTACTTGGGACACTGCAGTGGTGGCTGGGACTTCCACCTCTACCCTGCAGGCCTCCCCCCAACCCTTGGAAGATCAAGACACGGAGAGTTGATTTGTCTCTGGCAAAAAGACGCTTGCCATGTCTGGCCTGAGTAGCCTCAAGCACCACGATCTCCCCATCGAAGCTCCAGGGGCAACAGGTTTCAACAGACAAACAGACTCCCTGCTCGCCAGCTGTGGAAGCAGTGACAGCTCGGAGAAATAGTGGGAGAGACACAGAGAGAGAGAGAGCGAGAGAGAGTGGGAGAGAGTTAGGGAAAGAGAGGACGTAAGAACTAGGAGCAGGAGTAGGCCGTCCGGCCCTTCGAGCCTGCTCCGCCATTCAATAAGATCATGGCTGATCTTTTTGTAGACTCAGATCCACTTACCCGCGCTCTCACCATATCCCTTAATTCCTTTATTGTTTAAAAAAATCTACCCTAGCTTTAAAAACGTTTACTGAAGTAGTGTCAACTACTTCACTGGGCAAGGAATTCCATAGATTAACAACCCTCTGGGTGAAGAAGTTCCTTCTCAATTCAGTCCTAAATCTGCTCCTTCTAATCTTGAGGCTATGCCCTCTTGTCCTAGCTTCACCTGCCAGTGGAACATTCCTCTCTACTTCTGTCTTATCTATTCCCTTCATAATTTTATATGTTTCTATAAGATTCCCGCTCATTCTTCTGAATTCCAATGAATATAATTCCAATCTACCCAGTCTGTCCTCATAAGCCAACCCCCTCAACTCTGGAATCAACCTAGTGAACCTCCTTTGCACCCCCTCCAGTGCCAGTATATCCTTTTTCAAGTAAGGAGACCAAAACTGCACACAGTACTCCAGGTGTGTCCTCACCAGCACCTTGTACAGCTGCAACATAACCTCTCTGCCTTTAAACTCAATCCCTTTAGCAATGAAGGACAAAATTCCATTTGCCTTCCTAATTACTTGTTGTACCTGCAGACCAACCTTCTGTGATTCATGCACAAGGACACCCAGGTCCCTCTGCATAGCAGCATACTGCAACATTTTTACCATTCAAGTAATAATCCTTTTTACTATTACACCTACCAAAATGTATGACTTCACATTTATTTACATTATATTCCATCTGCCAGACCTTTGCTCACTCACTCAATGTATCTATGTTCCTCTGCAAGGTTTCACAGTCCTCTGCACACTTTGCTCTGCCACTCATCTTAGTGTCATCTGCAAACTTTGTCACCCTACACTTGGTCCCCAACTCCAAATCATCTATATAAATTGTAAATAATTGCGGTCCCAACACCGATCCCTGCGGCACACCACTAGTCACTGATTGCCAGCCAGAATAGCACTCATTTATCCCCACTCTTTGCTCCCTGTCAGTCAACCAATCCTCTATCCATGCTAATACTTTACCCCTAACGCCATGTATCCTTATCTTATGCAGCAGCCTCTTGTGCGGCACCTTGTCGAAGGCCTTTTGGAAATCTGGGTACACCACATCCACTTGGTCCCCATTGTCCACCTTGCTCGTAATGCCTTCAAAGAATACCAAAAGATTTGTCAAGCATGACCTGCCCTTCGTGAACTCATGCTGCGTCTGCCCAATGGGACAATTTCTATTGAGATGCCTTGCTATTTCTTACTTGATAATAGACTCAAGCATCTTCCCCACTACAGAGGTTAAGCTAACCAGCCTATAACCCCATCTTTTGTCTACCTCCTTTTTTAAATAGTGGCATCACATTTGCTGTTTTCCAATCTGCTGGGACTGCCCCAGAGTCCAGCAAATGTTGGAAAATTACCGCCAATGCACCTGCTATTTCTCCCGCCATCTCTTTATGTAACCATTTAGGGAGAGAGAGATAGAAGAAAACCTACTGAGGGCAATCTGGTGGACTGGAGAAGAAGGCTTTTCTGTTAATAGAAATTTGTCCACAAATGTTCATGACATATGTTTGTGAGTCTGTGTGCAAAATGACATTCTAACACCATCCCACAGAACTTCATGGCAACATAGGAGACTTTGTGGATGAAGGTCTGTGCTGAGAAACAGAGAGATCATTGCATACACGTGACATTGGGTTATGGTGATCTTTCCAGCTTCTCATTAAATATCCCTAATGTTGGGTTCCCTTTGTGTGAAAAGCCATGAATGTCAGAGGTTTCCGGCGATGGCTGTCACAGAGAAGGTCAATGTTGTGTGATGGCCAGGGAGTAAGCAGCTTGCGTATATGTGTGGTCTGCCTTTCACAGTTCTGTGATCAATATCGCTCCTGTTTAAAGGCTCTTTGATCTGTGTTTGCTGCAGCCTACTCCTTCACAGATCAAGCTCAGTCTGAGGGTCCTCATAGCCATTTGCACACATGAGTTCCAGAATGATTGGAGGCAACCGTGAATGTTCCTCTTCCAGTGACTTCCAGCCTCACTATGTCAGTCAGCCCCCAAATAACCAATTCCAGCAGTAAATCCCACATTCTTTCCCCAATTGTTCACTCAATCCATACTCATGTGCTGACACCTACCTACCCTCACCATCCAGCCCCTGGCATGGAGGTGACGATGTCAGGTGTTAATACGCGATGCTGTCTCCTTGATGCTCTTGACTGTGGATGCCGGTCATTCCTGAAATTACACCCTTCCCAGCATTGCTTACAGTATTCTCCCTTGCAAATCCTTCTGTTCCATTCACTATTGCACTGTTTGCTTATCCAAAGCCTGCAACCTCAGGCTCCTTGCTCCAATCGCTAAACTAGTAAGGCTTATTGCATTAGTTACAGTTACATTTGCACCCTTTCCCCCTTAGTTTCTACAGTTGAGTCCTACGCACTGAGTGTCCCATCGCCTCTACTGGCATGACTGGACAGTTCCAAGCAAGACTTGCCCAGACCCCTGACTGTTTCTTATAAATCATCCTGACTGTGTTGGCCCAGCCCCCTGGATTTACCACTAAGGAGCCGTTGTACTCCCCAGACTGCAGAGGCACGAACCCGTAGACTGAGAACACTCAGCCTGGCTCCTGACCAAGGCCAAACTCCCGGAATTGTATGGAAATCTGTCCTTAACTTACTGTGCTGGAACACCTTACCTGACAGGTGCCTTTGGGTCTTCGGTAAAGGCTACTCCCCTAAAAATTGAATATATGGCTGCCTGCTCACTGAACGCCAAGTGTGTTTGCTGGTGTGAGATTGACGTAGCACACTGCAGTATATCAAGTAGGCTGCCCCTTAGACAGAGGACTGTTTAGCAGCAAGTCAAGCTGCCTGGCTATTTAACTGCATGAAATGACATGGCAAGATAAGGCAGGGATGCTATGATCATACAAGTAGGCTTTAAATGAGTGAGCACTGTGAGCAAGCAAGCCACCCTAAGATGTAACCTGGTCCAGTGTCTGAGCTGGGGGCCTGGCCCTCTGTGAGACATGTCCTTGCAGCAGTCTTTCAATGCTAGTCATGATGTACCCTGCAATGCAAACTTGTGCTTCCAGAGCACACCATCAATAAGCAGTAGAAGTGCCAGGATGGTCATGGTGAGTTAACTAGTTCAGGATGCCAGTGTTCATGGAGGAGGAATGATTTTGACGGATACCCATGGCGCATGCCCATTGTGCAACATGGAGTCGAATCAGAGCAAGAAGTGAGCTGAATCCACAAGGTACACGCTCTGGTCTCCTTAGCAAGTTTTTCCAAAGTCTCGCATCTGATAAGATGTGAATTTCAATATTAATGAGGCACATTGTGGCATTGACAAGGCATTGAACAAGTGATATTGAGTGTCAATTGGCATCTCACCACTGAGAGTGAGAATATCACCACACTAATATGAAGAGTATAAAGGTTGGAATAAAATTATCTCAATATCGAGACTTGCCTCAATGTTGCCCAATTCTTGCCATAGCCCATGTCACTCAGACCCCTATAAGATTCTGCCCATAGTTCCTAGTTCGATGGGTGTGTGACTTAGTTAACGATGGGAGTTAAAGATGCTCGGTGGTGATCCCATGCATGTCCTGCCTCTGTCCTTCAAGGTGACTGAGGTCACAGGTTGAGAAAGTATTGCAGACGTAGCCTTGGTGTGTTGCTGCACTGCATGTGATCGAGGGACAAAGAAATAAGAAGGATATTTCAATTGGGTCTCATGAAATGAGTCATGAAGATATTATTTAGAGCATAAACACCAGGATAGACTAGTTCGACTGAATTGCCTGTTTTGTCATTTTGCAGGTCATTTCAGCTGTTTGTAACTTAATAATTTAATAATTGTGACTGTCTGTTGTCTGGTCTGAAGTTAGTTTCTGTGTAACAGTTGCGCAGTTATTTAATACCCATCTCACACACAATAATTCTTAAGCGGGAAATCAAGCCAGAAAAAGCTCTATTGCAAGCGTTTCACATGTCTGTTGAGCAATACCACTCTCGAGAGATAATTACTTGAACTGAAAGCTCAGTGATCTTTAATACCTGAAATAAATACCATTAGCACTGGTCCTGTCCACCATGTCTTCGTATTCTCCTAAACAAGTGAAAATTTATTTTCTTGGTGACAAAGTGATTTATATTAGCACAAGTCATATAACACATTAATGATACAAGCACTAACTCAAAGCAATGACACATTTAGATCTTAGTAGGTCTGCTTGAATGCTGATATCTATTTGGAAAGGCAATACTCCCCGAACAAGAATGATGCATCACAGGTTTTTGTACAGCATTAAACAGCCTTGAAATTACCATTATTTCAAAGGGTTAAATGATTGTTTACTTTAGCTCTCTGAACATTACAAAGTATTCTTTCTGCCCAAACTTTATGATGGGTTAAACATAAAAGCAAAAGGGCAGTAAAATACTCTATTTACTGTCTCTACAGCAAGACATCTCATGAGGCAGGAAAAGAACTAACAGAGATTAACGGGCATTAAGTGCAGCAGACAAGCACTTATACACCTGAAATATAAACCATAATTTGCTTGAACAACAGAAAAAAAAAACCAAAGAAAATTTTCAAAATGCCCAGATTAAGCTCTGGGCATTATTTAGAGAGAAATGGAGTGAAGAACAGACAGACAGATTTTGGACTAATGGTTGCATGCTACCCGAAATGCCAGTCAGAGCAGGAGAGATATTGTGATGGTAGTATCATTCGTAATCCAAAAGGCCAGACAAATCTGCTGGGGGCAAAAGTTCAAATCCCACTGTAGCTGGTTGAGGTTAAACTGAATTAATAAATCTGGAATATGAAGTTAGTGTCACAAAATTGATATTTACAAATATCATTGGTTGTAGTAGAAACCCATCTGGTGCAATATGGTTCTTTAAAGAAAGAAATCTACCCCAGTCTGACTGATACTTGACTCCAGACTTGCAGCAGTGTAGCTGACTCTTATGTACTTGGTGAAATGGCACAGCAAACCATTTAGTTTCAAGGGCATCTAATGATATGTACCAAGTGCTGGTCTTGCCAGTGATATCCATATCCCATGAAAGAAGAAAGTTAAAAAAAGCCAATGATGCATCGAGAACCTAAAGGGGACATGAGGAAAAATGTTTCAGACCACAAAATATCTGCCAAGGTTATTGAACAAGGCAGTTATACATGACATTAACCCATTAAAAAGAAGTACTCTGGACAGACATCACCTAAATACCAGATACAGTAGTGGAATAATGAAACTAGTCCAAGGCAAATTTTCTGTGAACAGACATCCATAACAAATATGGCACAGCGATATTTTAGTGGCAGTCTTGGTTCAGCTGATAGTATTCTCAACTTTGACATAGAAAGCTGCAGGTTAAAATCCCGTCCCAGCGCACTAACTTGTAAAAATAAAGTGTGATGGTCCAGTGCAGTATCAAGAGACTGCTACATTGTCAAATGACTATCTTTTCAAGTGAGATGTTAAACTAAGGTGGACTAAAAAGATTCCATGACAATATGTTGAATAAGAGCAGGGGAATTATTCCTCTGTTCTGGCCAATATATATCCTCCAATCAACATCACTAAAACAGATTATCTGGACATGAACACATTGGTGTTTATGAGAGCTCGCTGTCTGCTAATAAAAACCAGGTTTCCAGGTTAGATGTTGCTGAGGAGGTCAGGACTAGGGGTGTGATATCATTTTCTGAATACAGAGCAGGAAGGGGCTTTATAACCAAGTGAGGAAAAGAAATGGCACTCATGTAGATCCTGATGTGTGTCTTATCCTCAGCTACCTCGTCTCACTCTACCTAAGAAGCCTTGTCTTGCATGTTGCACTTAATCCCAATTTGTTTTGCACTCAGCCATCTCTGTCTAAGCACTTCCTCACATCCCCACTTGATCATCACCAATGATACCGACCCTCATTTTTATATTACTGTCCTTTCATAGTGATTCTCCACAAGTGGCATTCTTCTGTCTTCTCAGTGCTTTCAATATTTCACACTCATCAGTTTCCTCTCTCCCTCCTTGGATGAAGAGAAAGCAGAGAGCACCAGACTAAGACAGAAAACCAGAATGCCCTCACCCCCTCACCCCTCAGATCATGTCCATTTTGATAAGTGCCAGGTAGGAGGCGCTATAGATGACCTCAGCATGCATAGCCACTAGACCCGATGGGCTGAGGGCTTTCAGTTACCTGGAAAATGAATTAGATACCACACGGCCAATTGTAAACAACACACATTCGCATTAATTTGATATATGCAGCCATAAATATGTGCATTTATTGATTCTCTGGATTTTGCCTAGCGCATGCCCAATGCACTGTAACCATTATGCCTCCGTCTAAGTCTTTTGATCTGTACAACCTTGCTTAATATGATCTGCCTGTCCTGCTCATAAACAAAACTTTTCACTATACTTCAGTACACGTGACAATAAATCAATCAATTATAGTAACCCAGCCAGTGTGACAAAGACACACTGAGTCTTTTGTTCTGATGGACCTGGTGTCAAGTTCAGATTCGTCCCAAGGCTGGCAAACATGACATCAGGCACCTCTGTAGTACTCTGTTTGGCAGGAGAATATAAACTCTTACAGCTTATCACCTGGCAACTCCTGGAAGGAGCCAATGGAGACAATTAAAGGGCTGTTGCTATTTCATTAGGCATTGGCAACGCATGTCCACTTGGCAGGGGGTCTTCTTCCAGGAGGCTGCAGCTATCAGGGATAACCTTTAGGAAACATGAGACACTGCAGTTTGGTCATGTTCAGGAAGCTTGAAAATGCTGTGTGGAAGTTATCACCTCCCTGGAGGCTGGAGCTGTTTGCCTTTCCCTCTTTGTGTGGATTGGTGGATGTTTGAGGAGAAGACAACTGCTTCTGCTGCTACTGGAATTAGTACTGCTGCTCATCTTGGTGGCCATCTGAGATCTATGTTTACACTGAAGGTTAACAGTTAGAAAGTGTGGATTCATCAACATTGACAGAAAAGCAGTGGAAATGACCTCCATTGAAGCTAAAACCACTTCCAAAGCAGCAAAAGGCATTTAGCTCCCTGAAATTCCATTGATTATAAAGTCAGTTTTGCAAAACCTAAGACACACACACACACACACACACACACACACACGACACCCTAAATTAAAATCCGTGTTAAAGAAGTAAATAATCAGCACTGTATGTTTTGGAAGTGCCAATCTGTCCCCACCACGTGTATATCCCGTGTGCTGCTGAACACACACAAGCTAAAAGTGGAAGCCAGCATCTAGACAAACTGATAATTTTGGCCTTTTATGCCGACAGACTAAGACCCCGGAGCATTTTTTCATCAATGCAAAGATCTTAATTCAGGGAAACAAATCTTAAGAGACTAAAAAATCATCAGATATTTTAACAATAGAATTTATTCTCCTCTTTGAACTGATTCATTTTCTTCCTATCTCTTTCTTAGTCAGGTTCTTATCACATACAGCCTTTCTTGACAGATAAGGTCAGAAAGAAAAGAGCATTTAGCGCTGCTGTTGTCATCATGAGGAGTCTCCATTGCCTCTCCCCGTATAGGATTTGACAAGCGTTGATGGGCTGGAGAGCATATTGTGTTCCATTTTCACTGATACCACATTCTGCCAGACTGACACAGATAATGGGATGTGAAAGACAGATAGACTGTTACTTTGCTTTTTGGTGCACGTATAAAATTTAGATGACAATGTCATTTCCAATTAGGTGACATAGCCACAGTTTAAGCACGCACCTATAAAATTAGATACCTTAAGAGCAGTTCTATTTGTGAATACTCCTGATAACATCATGATTCCAAGATGTCTAAAATTGTAATTACAGTACCGATATAGTACAATATGCCAATTGACTAATTGCACTTATTGTAGTTCAGTTTGCCTGAGCATCGATTGTTTACATTATGAAAATTTAGGCTTTTGGCTTCATGAATTATGATTCCATTTTACCAACAGAAAACAAAGGGAGCTGTAGGGATTTTACTTTTAAATTCCATTTCCATAGCATAGAACTGTTTTTACAATATTCTTGCATTTCTCTTATTCTTTAATGCAATATTGCTTCTTGTTCATATATAAAAGGGAGCTGGTATTGAAATAATTCCCTTTAAGAGATTTTCTATTACAATTTTCATCATTCCCGATTCTCCCAAGAACAGAATGTTATTATTACATACCACTTTTTCAAGCTGACCCCTTTTCTGAGTTTTGTTAGTCAATGTATCTCATTTACATAATAGATTCAGATGTGAGACTTATCAACATTCCCAAATTAGTGAAGATTTAGTGATCTAAACTGGTACCTTTAAGAATCTGACACTGTGCTGCTCTCTTAGTTACGGCGTGACCTTGCACCCCATCAATCCCCAACCCCAAGGGTGGAGTAAGGAGCAGGGTGAATATTAGGAATATGAAAGTGCAGAAATACAGAAAACATGAATATCTTACTAAATTAACATAAATTTGATATTTTGTACTCAGCTTCCTTCTAGCTGGCCAGTTTAACAGGATGGCTCACTATTAGGTAAAAACATTTATTTTTCAACACTGTAGACAATAAAGAAGATGGAGGGAAGAAAATATTGCAAGGATAGACAGGAGACAGATTGAGGAAGAGATGGGAAAAAGACAGCTGGAGGTAGAGAAGACATTAATGGAGAAGGAGACACAGGGCTGTAGATTACAAAGGTAAAAGATTATAGTGAAGGACAGATTGCCCTGATAAGAGATGATAAGGGAGAGAAATGGTTAGTGAAAAATGATGGTGGAGAGATAGTGTTGAAGGGAAGGTGAAGGGAGAAAAGGTGAAGAGACAGGTGGTGAGGGGAGATGAGCTGAGGAGAAAAGAGATGACGGATGAGATGGTGAGGAAAGGGGTCATAAGGAGAATTTGGAGCAAAGAGTTGATAAGGGAATGATATTGAGAGGGGATCATTGTGAGGGGAGAGGTAGTGGGGGAGACATGTTAAAGGAAAAATATTGAGGAGGTAAGTCATGAGGGGAGAGATGGCAAGGTAAGAAATTATGGTTGAGAGATGTTGAGGGAAAGATGACCAGGGAAAGAGATTGAGAGGAGGAAATATTTAAGGGAAATATGGTGAAAGGAGAGATGGTTGAGGCAAAATTCTGAGGGAGGGAATGGTGAGGGAAGAGCTGGTGAGAAGAGAAATGATGAATGAGAGATAGCGACGGAAGAAATAATAGGGGGAGAGATGGGGAAAGACCATAGGGACAGAGATCATTGAATATGGTGGCTCTTACCTCCCCTCAGTCCTGAATTTCTCAAGAACTGGGCTTGTTCCATAGGAATTCACTCTGAATGGGAGATAAAACCTGAACTGCTAGCAACTTCATTGAAATGTTGGAATTTGAGGGTCTAAGTCTTGAGGGTAGGTAATTTACATGGACACCAACCAGCCTCAGATAGATCAGAAGTAGTTGATTTATGTGGTGTTGGATTGCGTTCCACATATTAACAATTTATCCTGGTGCACACTTCACCCATCTTCCACCCTTCCTGAAGCGTTACAGATCCCCTTCCCCACCCCACTAATAAATAAAGAAGCATTTTACTTGTGAGTCAGGACAAAACTGAAGAGGAGACTGCTCCCCTTTTATTGGCAGTTAGTGATATCAAGTTGTGCCATTTTCTAACATTCACATTTGAGTTTATTTTCTGATATTCAAATTCACATTCATTTAAGGTAGACAAAATAATTAGCTGCTTTACTAACATAGGCGCTCAAAATATGTAAGGAAAGCCATTAAAAAATATACGCAGCAGCAAAAAGGAAATATTCAGCTGGACAGCTTCTGAGAAAATAATCAGTTCTTCGGGACAAATTTCCTAGAATTCAAACATCATTTAATGACCACGTTTGAAGATTTTAGAGTGAATTACTGAAGTGCTATGTTACAAACTTCACTTTCAGTGGTCTCTCATGGGCCATTGCCAAGGCAAGTTGCCAATGAAAAGAATTTTAAAAAATGCATTTTGAATGATTTAATTGGTTTCTTTGTCCTCATTGATAGTTGTTTTATTGCTAAATGTTTCCTGAGCCTTTACTTGAAGCTTTATGTTACAAAAAAAGCCTGATCCCAATTCATGGACTGGTTCCCTACCTGTCAACTGTGATTTAGTTCCTTGAGTTCTAAAAAAACTCAAATATTGCACATATTCCATTTTTATGATGTATTCAAGACTGATGAATACAAGGTTAGATGGAATACATTTCAGGATATTGTTACGTGTAATATATACATATTTTTTTGAAGGGTATGCACCCAGGAACTGCAATACTTATCATTTAAAGGAAACTAGTTTTCATTTTTACAGCAGTGGGCAATAATATTTACTGATGTCAGCAACAGTAGTCTATGCCTGGAAACATCACAGAGCATGGCTCCATAATGTAATGGAAAAAGCTTAATTAGCATTTTATTGTCGTATGAGAAAACCTACTGATTACAAGTCACCATCTGTGAGAATTGCATCATCTTCAGCGTTGAGTACACTTGTAAAACTGATAATGATCTGAGAGAGTCACAGGAGTAGCTTGGAGTGTTTAAGCAGCAGGGTCACAGTGTGTCTGGAGAGGGTGGAGCATCTGAAGAACAGCCCTGATTATTTTAATAATTGCATGACAGAGGTGGGAAAAGAAACTTTGAGAAAATTTACAGTCAGCATAGCGGAGGAGTCTGTGAAAACTAACACTTTTCAAATTATGATTCCCTCCGGTGTTTTATTGTTAATTGGTTACCGTTGAATCAAGGATAGATGGATAAATAAATAGAGAAAATAATTATTCTGATTTCAAGCTGAACTAAATCCATGAATTATGAATTATAATCTAGATTGTCTCAAAATATTGTGAATTGCTACATGAATAACCACAAACGATAGAAAAACAATGCAAGCTGTGATTTTAGACTGCAGCGATAGGGAGTTTGTGCACAGCAGATGAGATGCTGCAGAAGTAACCCTGCAGTTCACTGCTTTCCTAACCAGGCAATTGGGGATGGACAGTAAATGGTCCCTGCTAGTAATACCCACATCCATGAACAAATAAAAACTGCTAGTAGATTTAAGGTCGTGTTGACCATGGGGGTGCCCGATGCTGACTTGGCCTGCCTGATGCCTGTTCCAGGTGACTGCAGGTGTCAACAATGGTCTGCTGTGAAAGCTTGCTGCTGTGACTTGCCAAGGAAACTGATCCTCTGATAGTATAATCTATATTGAGGGTGTTGCCTCTTTCAAGCTGGAGATCCATCTATCCTGTCTGTCAAGTTATGTATCGCTGTGCAGGAATGGCTGCTGAAACTCTAGGTGTTAGTATAGCTTTTGATTTTGTTTGTGATTAAGTGTTTGGACAAATCAGCTAATCTGAGGACACTAGAATGTATTGTAAATTCTAAACCATGTCTGGTAAACCTAATTGAATTTATTTGAGGAAATAACTAACATGGCAGATAAGGCAGTATATATGCTGTGGCATTTTTCAAAGATGACCATTCCTGGTGCCTTATGGTTGCCACATCGATCAGTATGTGGTATTAGACAAAATTTGTGTGAGTTGCTTCACTGCCATCAATCCTCCTTTGTCTTGGACCTGTCTAGTAATTAGTGCTAGAAGTTTCACCACTGTGGAGTATTTACAGAAGAGCTACTGTTCCAAGAAAATAATAATATTTGGCCAGGCATAATTGCTAATTTTCGGGGAGCCAGTCTAGATAAATCTGCTCCCTCCTAAGTTAAAGTAGAACTCCTTTTCCACATCAAAAGACTTTGGATATCAATGAGATAGGTGAAATTATGTATCATGAACTTCAGCACCTCCAAAACCCTTATCATTTCCAACTTCATCACTGGAGATTTTTTATTTATATACAACCATGAGTATTGTTGATCCCCCAACTCTCTGACTTTACAAATTTTAGTTTTCTCAGCATGCACCATCTTTGAATTTGGAAGAATGGTAGGTCGCTTGTTTTATGAGTGTTGACCCTGGGTCTAACGTTTCTTTCACTCATGGGATGTGGGTGTTAGAGATAAAAGGTACCGCAGATGCTGGAGAATTCGAGATAACAAGCATGGGGCTGGATGAACACAGCAGGTCAAGCAGCATCCTAGGAGCAGGAAAACTTGACATTTCGGGCCTAAACCCTTCATCAGAAATCATTTCTGATTTGACTGATTTCTGTTGTTGACTGAGCCAATAATTTTTTACCAATTCCTACTCACCTTTGAAAAAGCTGTGGGAGGCTTCTTTCTTGAACTGATGCAGTCCATGGGGTGAAAGTAGATCCACAATGTCATTGGAGAGGAAATTCTAGAATCTTGACCCTTCTGCGCACTCCTCCAGTGGAGGGTCTTTTACCTTGCAGGCATGCTTAACAAAGACATTGTTCTTTGTAGACCTTGTTGATCTATTCTTTATCTGGAGGATTCTTCATGTGCTGAATTTTCTTCACAAATGAAATCTTCCCTGCTAAACCATCTAATTGCTCCAAAAACATCAATTGCGGGACCTTTGATCTTGAGAATGTCCTTCATGAAAAGTGGCCACTCTGACAAACAACTGCTTTCTTCTTTGTACTATCCTAGATTTCGGGATCAAGCAATTGTTTTCTAATTGAAAGAGATATTTTCTCTTTTTGCTGTATCTTGGATGCTTAGGCCAAACAGTTTCTTCTTCTCTGATGTATCTTGGATCTAAAAACAAAGGTCTCCTCTCAGTAAGTCGCATGCAGCTTATTTCCATTGAGTTGTTGTTCAGGCTGGATGTCTGCAATCACCCCTTGTTGTTGTTTGATTGGTGAAGCAAGTTTTTCAGACTCTCAGTTGTGTTACTGAAAGATTGCTGGTCACCCAGTACTATCTCATTCACTAGTATTGACTGATCTGACCTATGCCTGAAGATGATCAGTAAAAGTTGGTTGAATGGCTCAAGTGTGTTGTGCAATTCATTCCTGTTTACAAAATTTACTTTTTTTCCACAAGTTTTACTGAGTGTTAGCTTCTGATCTGCCTTTATTGAAGACAGGAGTGTTTTCCAGACTTGGTAGGACTATACAGTTGGAGATTTTACAACAGGATATGAGTTTTTCAAACTGTCATGAGATCTCTGACCAGCACGCCAGAGAATGACCCCTGGTTCTACACTTGGCAATTCTTAAGTACCCACTAAATGGGGAGGTGATGGCCGAGTGGTATTATTCGTGGACTGTTAATACTGAGACCCAGGCAGTGTTTTGGAGACTGGGGTTCAAATACTGCTGCAGCAAATGGGGTAATTAGAATTCAATAAAAGTTTGGAATTAAGAGTCTAACAATGGCCATGATTTTGTTGCTGATTGTCAGGACAAGCCCATCTGCTACACTAATGTCTTTTAGACAGGGAAGTTGTTATCCTTACCTGGATTTAGTTTCAGGAAATTAAACTCAGAAGGTGGTAGGGGTATTCATTCAGTAATACCATGATGGAAATGACCAAATTTGGTTGGATTTAAGATAGTTATGAAACAGACAAAAACACACCAGTAATTAAGGTTTTCAACTGAGAAAAGGTTAATTGCATAGAGCTTAGATGTGATTGTGTTAAAGAGACCTCTAAATATCAATTCAAAGTAAATCATAGCAGATCAGAGGGAGGTGTTCAGGGAAGAGATGGTAAGAGTTCAGAGCAAGTACATTTCCTCAACGGAACAGAGCTAATTAATCAAATAACCACAATGTTGTCAAAGAGCAAAAGTGGGGGTTTATGATAAATATTTAGAGCTTGATACTGAATAAAAACATAAAGGAAGAGTGGGGTGAATTTATAAAGGAAATTAAGAAAGCAAAACAGAAGAAAATTTTTTTTTCAAAGTACAAAATAGGACCCATTAGGGATCATAAGGGTTACATGTACAGAGTGGGAAGGCATTGGTATGTCTCTTAATGAAAACTTTGCATCTGTTTTCACAAAAGAGAGGGACCATCGGATTGAGTAATCAAGGAAGAGGGGTGTGAAATAATAAAAAAACAACATAAATGAGGCAGGAAGCATTAAAGGGATTAACATTTTTGAAAGTGGGTAAACCCCAAATGCAGGCAAACTGCATCCTTGCTGTTAAAGGAGGCAGGGGTAGAAAAAATAGAAGCACTGACTATCATTTTCCATCATCATTTTGGCTATAGGTGGGGTGACAGGAGACAGGAAAAAGGCTCACCTTGTTATATCATTTGGAAGAGAAGAGGGGGCAGACCAAAAAATCCCAGGTCAGCAAGCACATCCTCAGAGGCAGGAACATAATTGAAAATCTGGGGTAGTCAGTGTAGATTTGTTAAGGAAAAGTAGACTCTGTTAAACACAATTGACTTTACATGTGAAAATAACATGGAAGATCAATGCACATAGTGCATTCAATGGAGTCTGAAGGGATTTTCGCAAGACTTTTGATAAGGTCTATGACAATGTAAACTTCACAACTTTAATAATTTCATAGATTGCTACCTGAGCCACATGCAAAATAAGCAGAGGATACATAAGGTTAGACAGGGAAGTACATGGCACAAAAATTGATGTGTGAGAATTCTTGGGTAATTGACACTAGTGCTGGGGAAAGAGAGAGCTGTAATGTTGGGACAGGCTTTATTTGAACCATGCTTGGACCAACCTCCTGGTGAATCATTTGAAATAGGGCTCTAGATTGTGTTGTAACCTAATTCATAGGGTAGAGGGTTCGGTTGAAGGGAAGTTTAAAAAAAAATCAAAATGAAACAAAACAGTCGTGATGGGAAGTGGAAGGAACGCCTTTTAACATGTAAAATTGATTTGGAAAGCCATATAAACTTTATGTAACTAGTAAATCTTCAGATCAAGAGCTGAAAGTGACATTAGGTTGGATAGCTCCTTGTTGGCTGGCACAGAAACAATGGACAACTGGCCTCTATAGTGAGTATAACAAGGCCAGCCAGTGTACCTCATAGAATATGAGTTCCCTTATTGGACCAAGTTAACACCCAAACAGCGAGCCCTGGCTAACAGATATAAACAAGAGTGTCAGAGGTTCTGTTCACCCTGAGAACTAGCTCTGAGGAAGCTGGATCAGTGGTGACAGAATATGAGCCTCTGTGCAGTTATTTCAGTGGCAACGAGAGGAAAAATGCACATCTGAAGAAATTCACTGGCAACTGTCATCTTTGAATTGGAGTAAGCATTTCTGGCATCATGCAGTTATTTGGGAAGCTTGACTCATTTGATCCTGCCGTCGAAGACTGGGTCCTAGTATACAGGAAGAATGCCTTATTTTTTTCCAGGCAAATGACATTGGGGCAGATGAAAAGCAATGAGTAATTCTCCTGACAGCTTGTGGACCTGCAGCTTTTTTAGTTATTAGGTGTCTAACATTTCCTGTCAAATCAGATACTATAACCTGTCAAGAGTTGACAGATTTATTTAAAGGATAGTGTGATCCCAACCCTCCTGTAATTCCGAGATGCAATTGGTTTTATTAAGCTGTTTGAGAACCAGGGAAATCTGTGTCGGGATTAAAGAACATAGAACATAGTACATAGAACAGTACAGCACAGTATAGGCCCTTCGGCCCACAATGTTGTGCTGACCTAATTTCCTACTCTAAGATCAAAACTAACCTGCATACCCTTCATTTTACTATCGTCCATGTGCCTATTCAAGAGTCGCTTAAATGTCCCTAATGTATCTGACTCTACCACCACCGCTCGCAGTACATTCCACGCATCCACCACTCTCTCCGTAAAGAACTTACCTCTGACATCTCCCCTATGCATTCCTCCAATCACCTTAAAATTATGCCCCCTCATAACAGTCATTTCTGCCCTGGGAAAAAAAGTCTCTGACTATCCACTCTATCTATGCCTCATCATCTTGTACACTTCTATCAAATCACCTCTCATCCGTCTTTGCTTCAATGAGAAAAGCCATAGCTCCCTCTACCTTTCCTCATAAGACCTGCCCTCCAGTCCAGCCAGCGTCCTGGTAAATCTCATCTGCACCCTCTCTAAAGTTTCCACATCCTTCCTGTAATGAGGCGACCACAACTGAACACAATATTCCAAGTGTGGTTTAATCAGGTTTTTATAGAGCTGTAGCATAAACTGCCAATGAAAGTCAACACACCATATGCCTTCTTAACAACCCTATCAACTTGGGTGGCAACTTTGTGGGGTCTATAGACGTAGACCCCAAGATCCCTCTGTTCCTCCGCACTGCCAAGAATTCTGCCATTAACCCTGTATTCTGCATTCAAATTAAATCTTCCAAAATGAATCACTTTACACTTTTCTGGGTTGAATTCCATCTGCCACTTCTTTGCCCAGCTCTGCATCATGTCAGTGTCCTGTTGCAACATACAACAGCCCTCCACACTGTCCACAACTCCACCAACCTTCATGTCATCGGCAATCTTACTAACCCACCCTTCCACTTCCTCTCCCAAGTCATTTATAAAGATCACAAAGAGCAGAGGTCCCAGAACAGATCCCTGCGGAACACCACTGGTCACCAAGCACCAGGGTGAATACTTCCCATCTACTACCACCCTCTTGTCTTCTATTGGACAGCTAGTTTTGTATCCAGACAGCCAAATTTCCCTGAATCCCATGCCTCCTTACTTTCTGAATGAGCCTACCATGGGGAACCTTATCAAATGCCTTGCTAAAATCCATATACACCACATCCACTGCTCGACCTTCAATGTGTTTTCTCATATCCTCAAAGAATTCAATGAGGCTTGTGAGGCATGACCTGTCCCTCACAAATCCATGCTGACTATTTCTGATCAAACTATGCTTTTTCAAATAATAAATACTATCTCTAAGAACCCTCTCCAATAATTTGCCCACCACAGAAGTAAAACTGACAGGCCTGTAATCCCCAGGATTATCCCTATTCCCTATCTTGAACAAGGAATAACATTTGCCACCCTCCAATCATTTGGTACCACTCCAGTAGACAGTAAGGATGCAAAGATCATTGCCAAATGTGCAGCAATCTCTTCCCTCGCTTCCTGTAGAAACCTTGGGTATATCCTGTCTGGCCCAGGGGATTTATCTGTCCTCTTGTTTTTCAAAATTACTAGCACATCCTCCTTCCTAACATCAACCCATTCAAGCATATCAGCCCGTTTCATGCTGTCCTGACAAACTACAAGGTCCCTTTCACTGGTGAATACTCCAGCAAAGCATTCATTAAGGACATCCCCTATCTCCTCTGATTCTATGCACAAGTTCCCTCCACTATCCCTGATTTGCCCTACCCTCACCCTGACCAATCTCTTGGTCCTCACATAAGTACAGAACGCCTTGGGGTTTTCCTTAATCCTCTCCACCAAGGCTTTTTCATACCCCCTTCTACCTCTCCTAAGTCCATTCTTCAGTTCCTTCCTGGCTACCTTGTAACCCTCTAGAGCCCTGTCCGATCCTTGCTTCCTCAACCTTAAGCAAGTTTCCTTCTTCCTCTTGACTAGATGTTCCACATGTCTTGTCATCCAAGGTTCCTTCACCCTTACTATCCTTTCCTTGCCTTAGTGGGACACACGTATCCATTACTCATAGCAACTGCTCCTTAAACAACCTCAACCTCCGCATTTCTGTTGTGCATTTCCCCAAGAACATCTGTTCCCAATTTATGCTCTAATAGCATTGTAATTCCCCCTCCGCCAATTAAAAAGTTTCTCAAACCGTCTGCTCCTATCCCTCTCCATGACAACAGTAAAGGTCAGGGAGTTGTGATCACTATCACCAAAATGTTAACCCACCGACAGATTTGACACCTGACCAGGTTCGTTGCCAAGCTCCAAATCCAATATGGCCTCCCCTCTAGTCAGCCTATCTACATATTGAGTCAGAAATCCTTCCTGGACACACCTGACAAAATTTGCTCAAATATAATAGCCACTGCCCAAACATAATGGCTCACTTACCCAGCAAACCCCGTGCCCATGTTTGCTCCTGCTCAGCCCTTGCTTCAACTATTCACATGACAAGTATTTCATACAGAAAATTTGCCTTCCCAGCTTCCCCCGGCTCGTGCTCATACGACTCCTGTTGCTGAAATGTAGGATTGTTGACAAGGTTAAGATGGCTGGTAGAGGCATGTGACTTTGGTTTAACCTTTAATGAGATGCTGAGAGGCCATTTGGTGTGTGGGATTAATGATATAATCATACAAAAGGACCTAGTGCTGCAGCCCATCTGGACTTCAAATAGGCACCACAACTGGCTTTATCATTAAAAATATGGCAAGTGGAGCATATAAATTGCTGAAGGACGTGGTCTTCCTCACCAGGCTGACAGAGGTTGGGGGAACACTACTTGAGTGAAGACAATTGCTTAGCCTCATTCGGACGTACCCTGAACAGAGGGGCTCTAGGTCAGCCCACAGCAAAATCCCAAAACTAATCCAAGCCTCAGCCAAATGATTAACATTTTCTTCAGGATCCAAGCCAGGGAGGCCATTTTAGTTGCTGTCAGTATATGGACTTGAGACAGCAAAAGAGGTTGAGCTGAGCTGAGCAAGAGAACTCCTGGGCAAGTATCCAGGAGAGTGCACACCCTAGAAAACTCACCTACATCTGGCTTGGAACAATTAAATTGCTTAACAACACCCAAATTAGAACCAATCAAAATAAATGTCTGGTTAAATGGTCAGGCACAGTTATATCAGTGATTCCAGACCTAGTCTTTAACAAAATTCACTCTGGACTCCAACCCTTAAATTTGTGTGAGACCTCGGCTAGATGAGAACCTATTCCTGAGAACTTTGCAGATTACGGGTACAACTTTGGTCCTGGTTTCATATGAGAAGGGGTTGGTTCAATTACCACCGATTGTAGTAAAAGGCTCAGGCCCAAGCTTGACAGGGAGAAATTGGTTGAGAAAGATTCAACTTGGTTTTCTCAGCATTTTTCAATTAGAAAGTGGTTGCCTGAGTGAAATTCTAGTTAAATACCTGGAAGTTTCTTCAGCAAGGTCTATCGGAGAAGCTCAAGGGCACCTTGCATGTTGACCAGGAAACAATTCCATGACCCTGCAAAGCCCACCGTGTGCTATTTGCCTTTTGGGGAAAATATAGAGGTAGAAATCAGGAGGTGGAAAAGCGAAGGAATTATGAAACCAATACAGTCTGGGGAATGGGCAGCATCAGTCATACCGATGGGTTGGTTTGCCTCTATGGGGATTTCAAACAAATGGTAAACTACTTCTTGGAGCTGGGTAAATATACAAGTCCTCGCATAAAGGACTTATTCGCAAAGCTGGCAGGTGGTGTTATCCTTCACAAAGCTGGACATGAGCCATGTGTACCTGCAATTGCAGTTAGATGAGGATTCCCAGACGTATGCTACAATTAATACCCATAAGATTTCATACTGATATATGAGACTTCCATTTGGAGTAGCATCAGCTTGTGTCATTTTTCAGTGGATGATGGAGCACATTTTACAAGGTCTCCCCAAGGTCGCCATGTATCTGGATGGTGTGCAAACGAACGGGAAGACCAATAAAAAGCACTTTGAAAGCCTGGACACAGCCCTTAGATGTTTCTCCAAGATGGCTACACTCTTTAGAAGGGAAAAATGTGTGTTTCAGTCATTTCAAGTGACCCACTTGGGCTATGGAGTCAACAAGACCGGGTTACATCCGTTCAAGGTAAAATGAGGGCGATCAAAGGTGGCCTGGTCCCCACATTTATAGGGGAGATTAGGTCTATCCTTGAATTGGTGAATTATTACAGCAAGTCCATATGTAACCGAGCTTCCTTCCCTTACATCTGCTATTGAAAAAGGTTAGCCTTGGAAGTGGTCTTGTAGCCAAGTTGTAGCCTTAAGGGAAGTGAAGAAGCAGCTATCATAGTCTAAGCATATTATGATCCCAAGCAAGATCTGGTGTTGAAATGCAGTGCCTCCCCATACTGTATTGGGGTAGAGTCGACTTACAGATGACCTAATGGAGAGGAACGCCCAATAGCATTGGCTTCCAGGACATTGGCTGATGCAGACCACAAATAGCCCAGATAGAGAAGGAAGGTTGACAGTCATTTTTGGAGTGAGAAAGTTCCACCAATACCCTTACAAACCTAAATTTGTCATAGTAACAGACCAAAAACCCCTGCTAGGGCCACTCAAAGACGACTAGGTCATGCCACCTATAGCTCCGGTTCAAATTCAATACTGGGCTCTCATTTGCAGTATGTACTGCAAGTTGGAATATCATCCTGGAGGCCAAGTGGCTAATGCAGGTGGCTTGAGCCACCTCCCACTGGCAGATACATCAGCGGTGGTGCCACCACTGGAAGGGCCCATTTTGGTTTTAAATTTTCTGGACACCCTTCCAGTCACTATGGGCAACATCAGACTGTGGACACAAAAACAATACTATCCTGGCAAAACGAAAACAGTTGGTGGTGATAGGGAACCAAAAGAGCTTTCACAACCAGAACCGAAACCTTTCTGGACCCAGTGAGACCAAATCACCACAGAGGAAAGCATTTTATTATGGGGAGCAAGCGTGATTTACCTGAGCAAAGATTGCTGCCAAATACTGACTGAAATCCAGCAGGGTCATCCACAGGTGACCAAAATGAAGAGTTGGCAAGAAGTTTTGTCTGGTGGCCAGAATTGGATGCAGACAAACTCCTGTTGGTGGGGTAATGCCCAGAGTACAAAGAAGGACAAAAATTACTGCCAACTTATCCCAGCCATTCCCATGAATGGTTGAGTAAACTCTGGACTTGGTTACACATCGACTATGCCACCCCTTTCGTGAGTCAATGTCCTTAGTCACGGTGAACACCCACTGAAAGTGGTTGGATGTGCATAGCATTCATTCGTCAAACATGGGGGCGATGATAGAAACTCTGCAAGTATTTTTTGCAATGCACGGACTCCTGGAAGTGTTGGTCGCAGATAACGAGCCATCATTTACCAGCAGGGCAAAGTTGCTGGAAAAGCTCGGTAGGTCTGGCAGCATCTGTGTAGGGAAAAAAACAGAGTTAACATTTCGGGTCCGGTGACCCTTCCTCAGAACCTTTCCTGTGTTGTAGCTACATCTGTATACTGACAGCAACTACAACAGCCTGCCCAGCCTGGGTCCTGAAGAAAATGTTAACCATTTGGCTGAGGTTTGGATTTGTTTTGGGGTTTTACTGTGGGCTGACCTAGACCCCCTCCGTTCAGGATACGTCCAGAGTGTGTCGGAACCCATGGGTTCTCTCTCTCCATCTAGTGTCTAAGAAACCTTGGAGTGTGAGATGGACACATCAGATGTTGCAGCCTCAATGCCTTTACGGCCTGAAGAAGAGGATGAATTTCTTCCAGGACATTCCGTGTGCAAGAGGCAGACTACGGTCCGGTACACACTGCCTGTATCCGAGGCTGAGTTGGAGTAACCAGACCCGGTGTGAAAATGCCCCAGGAGAGGCTACACCAGAACATGCCTACATTACTGGACTTAGAGGGGGAGAGAGATGTAGTGACTGTAATGAGGTCAGCCAGGTGGACCTCATAGAGTTCCCTAACTGGGGCTGTTAATCTGGTCTAATCATCGAGCCCTGGCTGATTGAGATAAATTGAAGTGTTAGAGGTTCTGATGAAGGGTTTAGGCCCGAAACGTCAAGTTTTCCTGCTCCTATGATGCTGCTTGACCTGCTGTGTTCATCCAGCCCCATGCTTGTTATCTCGGATTCTCCAGCATCTGCAGTACCTTTTATCTCTGTTAGAGGTTCTGTTCACTCTGAGATCTGACTCTGAGGAAGCCGGACCAGTGTTGTGTATTTCGCATGTGTAAGTAAAGGGCAACCTAGTGCTGGGATATCAGCCTCTTTGGAGTTATTTCAGCCTCTTTGCTTGTTGTATGATTCTAAGACCTTCAAGAGCTCTTGAATGACGATGATTACCCATTATTGAGTGGGTTCTCAGGGTGACCAGCACTAGGACCTGCAATGAAAGACTAATACACAAACCATTTGGAAAATACCAGAATATTTTCAAACCCAACTCTATGCTTGCCCCTTCCACGATCTAAAATCCTTAGGTTTCTGCTCAGTGCAAATGTTTAAAAAGGCAGTTTACCATAAAATTCAGACTAGACACTTGTTATTAATAAATGAATGAAAGAAAAACTTTTTACTGCTAATAGCCATGGCCTGAACAAAAAATTCTTAATGCCTCAAAGAACATTGGTAGCAGCCTCACACCCAGGATATTATATTTAGTGAGGCAAGCTAAATGTGTTTCGCAAACGTTGCTGCAACATAATCTGCCTGAATACGTTTGTATACCTCAAGAGACCAAAGGGTGTCAATGACTAGCTCAGTGTTGCCAATGCAATGATGATAAATGAACCAATAATTTTTAATATACTTCAAATGGAGAACTAAGCTGCTAATGATCAAATGGGATAAGGTGAGTACCACAATAAAAAGTGAAAATGCTAGAATTACTCTCAGGTTGGGCAGCAGTAAGGGGAGAAACACATATAATGTTTCATATCAATGATATGTCATTAGAACAAATTGAGTGCAATTATATAAATATTCTTAAATATAAATAACTGATAATTCTTAGCTATTTATTGATGATGTAAAAATTAATCCTTATGGATAGATTAACTGATACATCTAAAATAATGCACAATATACTTTTGTTCAAAAGTAAATAATAATTGAACACAGCACGCACTAAACTTCTAATTTTTTTGAACAGATGCTTAAAGATATTTTTTAGATGGTAAATGCCATCTGTTAAAATGTTAAGTGAGAGGAAAGGCTTACATTGCTTTATTTAAAATTCATGTGAGTTTCTCTGGGTTGTCACATCGACCTGGATCTCTCCCCATGACTCCCTGAGTGTAGACAGTTTTGATACATTTGTCAAATTTATTACCTTTTTACAACGTACTCAATATAGCTACTATAAAAATGCATTGTAATTTTTTTTTCCATTTCTCTGGATAATTTCCCAAAAGGATTTGTAACTTTCTAAAAGCGATTATTACATTTTTAATGAGTACCCAAGATGTCTTCCAGTAAAACAGTTTGTAATAGAATATATTAAAATGATGGAATTGTTACATTTTTAATGATTTATGTATCATAGTAAACGTCTTGCTCAGATAATTTAAGTTTAATGGCGTTAAGAAAAAACAGCAGTAATGTTTGTGAGAACCGAAACCAAATTTGCGCAATCCATATTATCTTCTTAAATTTATTATTTTCAGATGTTATCTCAACAAGTGTTTTACAGGGTGCTGCAAAGTGATCGATAGCCAGTAAGTCATGCTTAAGTTGACTTGGGCTCTGGGCAATGAGTGTGAAGCTGCTTTAGGAACCACCCCTTTGATTGTAACTGGATCTCATGAACCTGGACCAAGCATTCCATAGCCAGATGCACAAAAATGGGAAGCTACAGGAGATGTAAGAGCTAAAAGAGCCTGGGAATTAGAGATCAGAAAGACGCTGGGATGAATTCAAAACTCCCCTAGTAGGGAGTGGTGAGGGGAGGGGCACGTTAAACCTATAAAGTGATCTTCTTGCTCCTCTCCTTCCATCCTGTTTCCATGGCATTTTACCAGCAGCAGGATGGCGTCAGGCAACCTGCCTGTCACTAGACCAACTGAGACCTCCTAATGTCCACTTGGGGTTTCATCGCAACATTGCTGGGATTTAACTAGTTGCTGGGGGCCACTCATGTCAAGTGTCCTCCCCTCAGCAGGTTTCCCTTGGTGGGTTTATGACAGGTCAGCATCCCCTCTATAAACTCACTGAATCAATTGCAGACCACACCCAAAGTGTTTAATGCCGCACAATTACTTCCTCATGGCCTCTTAAACCCCAGCAAACTCCTAGATTTGCCAATTTAGCTTTGGTGATACTCTCAAAAGCTCATTCATTCCAATCCAGTGCTGCAAGACTCCTCCTGGTCCAAAGCCACTGAGTAGCACGAGCACTCTGAGGCAGGGCATCACTGAGAGGCAGAAATCCCCCCATGTGTCTGTTAACAGCAATTTTTCTTCTGCCCAGTCTTCTCTACAGATTTTACTCAGGATCGGGGATTTTGGCACTCTACTAAATCCGGCCCATGTTGTGCGATGTAACCATTTTAAAATCATGTCTGGATCTTGGATTGTTGAAGGATTGCTGCTTTTAGAGGAAAGATGTAAGGAGTTTGTAACATGGCTAATCCGCTGTCTAAAATGCTGTTTCTTATCTGTAACGACACACTTGCTGATATGATTGCTTACTCAATGACATCATCTTGTACAGGTACGCAAGCTTCAGTACTGTTTAAAGGAGAAAGATAAGCAATTCTTGCAGGGATCATTTTCTAACAATTCCCAGTAAAGAATTTCAGGCATAAAAACCGGAGAGGATGCATAAACTGCATGCTGTTCTCCATGCCCAATGCTACATTGTACAATCCCAGTGTGTGCTGACTGTGCTAAATTTTCACAAGGTGCCATCTACTGTCACACTAATTCCTTCCTAATGTTAATCTAGATAGCTTCAGAGCATGTTCAATTCATCTCATATCAAAGGATATCACCAATTAGCCTTCTTGATTCATGATATACCTACGTTCTAGCATATTGTGACATGCATCAGATCATCCGTGTTCCTCCACACCTTGGAATTTTGCAGTCATTCTCCATCATTCTGCCTGCCAAAGTGAACAACTTCACACTTTCCCATATTATTCTCTGTCAGTCTCAATTTTGACCGCCGAATCAGCCTGTTTGTGTTCATCTGCACCTTCCTCCAAAATTTCCTAACAATTTTGATATTGTCTGCTAAATCAAACATGCCTTCACTCTGCTCATCTAAATCATTAATGTAAATTGTGAAAACTTGAGGCGAGCCCAGGCCCTGTGCAACTCCACCCATTTCATCCTGCCAGCCAATACTAACATGGTATGTCTCCACACTAATTTTTTTTTAATTTTAAGACAATTACTTTTAATGCAGCAACTTATCAAATGTGTTTTGACAATCCAAGTGCAGTACATATACAGTCTCCCCTTTATCCACAATAAATGTTATTCCTTCAATGAACTCCATTTCAATTTTTGAAAATAGGGCTAGATTTTCTGAAAATTGACCATCCCATGATGATTGCATCCCATGATGATTGTCTTTCTATCCACTTTTTTCTTATGGAAGAGTGGAAGCTCCTAATTTCTGACAGATTCCAGGGGACAGTCGGTAAACTAGAAAACATTTTCATTCTGCCAGTTATGTCCAAGTGCTGAATTGTTGTGGGGGGGATGGCAAACAATGCCTCCCCTTTCAGAGCAGTTAGCCGCCATGCTCTGAAATTTAACAGCCACTTTGACAGCTGCTGTCAAATGGTAAGTGTGACGTTGGGGTGCCAGTTGAATAAGGAGCCAGGCAAGTAGAGTGCCAGCTGGGTAAGTTGCCAGCAAGGTAGGGTGCCAGAGCTTAGCTGCCAGATAGAGAAGGCATACAGTGCCAAATAACTGGCTTGTCAAATATATTGGGGGCTAGAGTGCAAGGTAGGTAAGGTGTAGTGCCTCTGGTGGTCAAATGCCAAGTGAGAGTGGATAGGGTTCAAATGGACAGCGCGGCAAGTGAGTAGGAAGCCAAGATACAAAATGGCAGGGGGTGCCAGGTAAGTGACGAAGTGTTCAGGGTAGATCATGATTAGTGGGAGAAATTGGCTACTGCAGCATTCAGGGAGGTTGGATTGGGTGCACAGTAGGCCCAGGAGGTGCATTTCCAGCAGTAGGTGGAGGGGATTTCAGTGCAGAGTGGGGTTAATGAGGAGTATGTCCAGTGTGGAAGGTGTTGATGAGTGCAGAGCAAGGAGGAAAGGGTCAGAACCCAGGGAATCTCACTAATGGTACTAATGTCGTATATGCTTTGGGGGACATGTAGTCAAGTGTGTGTAATGCAATGTTATCCAATTAATGGTTCCTCAGAAGTTAGACTCTGTATTTAACAATCCAACTTCTTACGATTAACAATGTATTTAATTTCATCAGAACCCTCCAAACTCTTCAACTGAAATGGAAACATTTGGAGTGTTCAAAGTGTCAGTGAATTGCCCAGCAGAGTGTTCAGTTTCCTGAGTAGTTCCTTCAGAACCTGCTCCAATGGGAACTCCTCATGTTCCCATGCACAACTCCCATCTCCCATTCAACTGTCTGGCCATCAGAAAATTCAGGCCATGCACCCCCTTTGACATGCTGACTTTTCTGCATTACCTCGAGATTTTCTAAGTGCACAGCTATCCTCTAAACAGTCATTTCCGAAGCCTCCCACATGGTAGACTTTAAGCTGTTTCCTGTTTTCTGCTTTCCTCTTCTTGAATAGAGCGGTTATATTGGCAACTTTCCAGTTTGATGGAATCTTTCCTGAATCTGGGGAATTTTGGAAAATTAACACCAATGCATCTACTATCTCATTAGCAACCATTAGCCAACACTTGTCAGCCAGAAGCTTTTCAGTTTGCTTAGTTCCATTTCCTCATGATTGTAACTTCACTGTGTTCATCTCTCCACCTGATTTAAAGTTATGATGGAATGTTTTAGTATTCTCTATCAGGAAGACAAAAAAAATTTTTCAATTCATTTGCCAGCTCTAGAGAACCAACAGTGACTTTACTTACTCTATTCCTTTTTAAATACCTATAGAAACTCCTGCTATCCATTTTTACATTTCTCGTTATCTTCCTCTCATCCTCTTATTTTGTCCTCCTAATTAACCTTTTAGTTATTCACTTCTATTCTTTATATTCTGACCAATTATATAATCTATCACTCATCTTTACAGCTATATGCTTTTTCCTTATGTTTTATGCTTTCCCTTAGCTCTTTAGTAAACCATGATGAAGGATCTTCTCTTCAGAACTTGTCTTTATAGTAGGGATATACTTATTCTAGATATTCCAAAATATCCTCTTAAGCGTCTGCCTCTGTGACTCTATTGATCTATCCCTTGGCCGGGAATGCCCATTCACATCAGCTAGCTCGACTTTCATGCCCATATAGTTACCTTTATTTTGTTTTGCAAAATCAGTCTTAGCCCCAGTCTTCTTTCTTTAAAGTTGGATGTAAAATTCCATCGTATTGTACTCATTACTTTTGCTATGCAGTCATTCGTTAATCCTGTTCTGTTACACCATACCAAGTCTAAGATAAATTGCTGTCTGGTTATTTACAGACTGTCCTGCTGTGACAAACTATCTTGGAAGCATTCATGGAAAGTGGCATCACTGGTTGGGCTAGAATTTTTGTGCATCCCATCCTTTGATCACCACTTCTCATATTACTATTTTCTACTCTTGCCTTTCCTACACTTTGATATACTGCTTCTATTTTCATTGGATCCACTGCCTCCAGCCTCTCTATTTGCTTAATGTTGCACTTGGCAAGAACCACGCCTCCAGCATTGTTCAGGTGTAGGCCATTTTAATGGTACAGCCCCCACTTGCCCAGAGCCGATGTCGACGGCCTACAACCCAGAACCTATTTCTCTCACATCAGCCTTTAAGCCATGAATTAATTTCTCTAATTTTACGTAGGTTAGAGATTCTAACCTTTGAGGTTCTGTTTTTCAATTTAGAGCCTAACTCTTCATACTCTCTGTGCAGAAACTCTTTCTTAGTCCAGCTTATATTATTGGCAACTACATGGACTACAACAACTAGACCTTCTCTCTCCCACTAGATCTTTCCTCTTTCCTTTCCAGACCTGAGCAGATGTCTTGAACACTGATATTGAGCAGGCAACATGGTTTCTGCACTTTCGTTCTTTGCTGCAGAGAATTATATCAATTGCCCTTACTAAACTATCACCTTCTAATACTCCATTCCTTGTCATTCTTCCCACTTGAATGGCTTCCTTTACTACAGTGCTGTGGTCTGTTTGCACATCCACCTTGAAGCCTTTGCCCTTACACAAACAGGCTGAGGACCTCATACTTTTTAGGCAATTGCAGAGGCTGATACTCCTGCACACCTTCAATCTGGGTCGCCTTTCCTACTTAATTCACAGACACAACCACTTGTTCCTAACTATTGACCGAATGAGAAGAGCCTATGCTAAGTGGTGTGACTGCCTCCTGCTGCAAGGAATTGAGATAACACTCCCTCTTCCTGAAGTGTTGCAGTACCATAAACTCTGAGCCGAAGCTTCTGAAACTTCAAAACCTTCCTGTAGGCATGCTTTCCATCGATCACAATGGTATCCAGGAGATCCCACAACCTGCAGCCTTGACACATCCCCTGAACTTTATCCTTAATGAATTTTAATTACTGAATTATACTATTCACTTACTTATGTGGCTTTTTGTATATTTTATTAACTTTGTCACCAATTTGTTTACAAGTAGAAATTGAAAATAGAAAAGACCTTAACCACTTCCCAGAAGCTCTTTTCTCTGTAGTTGAATAGTACCACTTCCAGTCCATTTTAATGAATACATGTTCTGGATTGCAGGGCTATCCAGAGCCACTTTAAAAGAATGCCAGTTTCTTATAAATGTTCTACAGTTCCATGTTCCATCAGTGAGATAGACTGACTTACAACTTAGCAAAGGTATTCTGCAGTAGTCTGGATCTGCCTTGTTCAGTTATTACTGAGTGTGCCACAAATTCTACCAAATCCTAGAAACTCCATTTCACCATTGCCAAAGTGGAGCAAAGGCACATTGGGGTTTTTAAACAATTGACTGATGTGGGCATGAGTTCTCTCCTTCTCAGAAGGGATATGGCAATCAGCACAACTAATTTTAACTCAAGGTCAGAAATTGCATGACACCAGGTTATAGTCCACCAGGTTTATTTGAAAACGCAAGCTTTCTGGGCCTTTCACCTTCTTCAGATATTCGTGAGCGAGGTGGCATTGGACACAGATGTAAGAGATCAAAGGGTCACACAACCGATGAGGATGTATTAAACAAATCTAAGATGCTGTTCAGTCTTTAATCAGTTAGAAGGTTTTAATTGATTAATATGTATATGCAAATTCCCGAATTTCTTTCAAGTCACTGCCCTGAAAGAAGTAAAGGTTTTATCAGTGTAAAGAAGAGATGACATTTTAGGTCAGACATTGCATGTTAGGTGTGAGGCTGTTTTCAGGTTCTGTTGGTGTTTTGGTTTGGAGTCAGAATGGTTTAAATCATGAATGGATTACCAATATACTGCTGAACAGCAACATGAACCTCTTACCAACTATAAAAGCAAAATACTGGAGATGCTGAAATCTGCAATAAAGTCTGAAATATTCATCATCCTGTGATGAGAGAAATAGTCAATGTTTCAGGTTGATCACCTTTTGTCAGTTGAAGATCATTCAGCCTGCAGTATCTGTGCCAGTTCTATAGAAGAACAAAATAGACGCAATTCCATGTTTTTACCCTTTGGCCCTGATTATTTTTTCCAGATTCTAGAATTTGGATTTCACAATTCTCAATACTTCCAGGTTATTTGTCATCGACAAATATTGTCCCCTCAACATCCAAGTCTGGATTTACTTATTCTGGTAATTTCATATTTATGTATTGTTGACATGTTTTGGATGTCATTACTGGCCATGTTTTGAAACATTTGTTCATTTCTTCACCAAGGATGGCTCCTATGCTCAGATTTTAGAATGAGGCACGAGGCCAAAAAGAATTAGCAGCGTCTGTGATTGCCTTCCGCCTCCCGTGTTCACCATTGGCTTCAATGTAATTTTCTGATTATGTTACTGGTGAGTTCCTGGAGTCAAAAACGTCTCTGATTGAGAGTTCCTTTACTGACATCCTGATGAAAACAGTAAATAAAGATGCAACATTTGTTTAAAATGGACAGGAAAAGAACTGTAAGAAAAGTTGTGCAAAGGAATGTGAAAGATTCCTACATCTATCACTGGCCAACCTGACCATTTCCCAACATTGGAAACAATTTAGGAAGCAGCTTGATAACTTTATCAGATGAGCCAAGGTAACAGAAGCAGACTTTTCCTCAACAGCCTGTGCCATGCATTCTTGTCACTTTCAATTACCTCTTTGACACATTCTTGCAGAGAAGTTTAAATTATTGCAATAAATGCAAATGAAACAGCATGATGCTCTTTACATCTCCAAATTCCACCTGGAACTACTCTTTCACTCCAATTCTCCAATAAATCAGTATAAGAATCCTCCATGTAATGTAGCTGCCTACTGCATTCACATGTATCAAATCCATTATGTGTTACCTGCTGACACATGGTTATTACTAGGTGTCATGGTAACATTAGCTCCTTCTCAAAGTCATGCCGTAACAGGCAGTGTGCAGCTTTGAGCAATAGTCCTTTAAGCTTGCAACTTGTTACTCACAAGGAAGCTCCTGAAATCTTAAGGCAGGCAGGGTCCTTCAAGATAGCAGAAAATGGTGAAGTTGGATGGCAGGAGCCAAATTCAAATTCATTAGTCTTCCTTCTCATCTGATTGTCTTATCATTAATATCAGCATACTATTTCATAAAGCTTCTATTCTATTTATATTATTCATTAAGACTCCATGGTAACTTTATTTTACTCTAATCGCAAACGACATAAAGAGCTAATTCTTATTTGCTGTAACCTTGAAGTATGACCTAACATCATACTCTATGCTAACCAAGGTACCATCACAGAAATATCTACTTCAATGGACTTTGTGGTCTGTGGAAAGATGGCAGATTTATGCTTCTTAGTGGTAAGCATCAGGATCTTCTTTTACTTACCTCTGCATGTCATTCATGCTCATTGAAAAGCTACCTTGCCAGAATTGAGGGTACTTTTATAGTGGAATAACCATTTTATGAGGAGCGCGTGCTGTCAGATTCATATTGTTTAAATGTGTTTTAGGTCAGAGAAGGCTGTTATTCCGATGGGTTTGGAGTGACTAGGAGCTGCTTTTGCCTTTCAACAACTCATGAAGATGCATCAGTGATGGGGAAATGGGACAAGGCTGATCAAGGTGCCAAGAAGATGGCAGCAACTTCAATGATTCAACAGTGGCAAATGGATAGAAGGTGCCTATTTCTAAAACCTCCTTTCAGGTAGCGAGAATAATGCTGCCAGGGAAGGAATATTGATCCAGGTGCCTTTTAAATATGGTGGCCAGAACTTTGATTCCAAGAGATAACAACAAGGCCAACAACTGCTAATCCAACACATCTCATGATTTGCCATGTTTAACACATATGAATAACCAATTAGCTAGCTGCCTCATGATTCTATGTGGTCAGCTGTACCACCAAAGTGCTAGAGAGCTGCACATGCCTGGTTCCACCTACAACAACCTCACCACCAGTGGAAGATTCCACTCGTGCTCCTTCACACCATGAAGCTTAGGAGAGGGACACAGATTGCTGCCGTAAAAGCTTTCAATATAGCTTTAGTTAGCTTTACTTATCATAGTACAATGTGCTAGACAGTTGAACTGGTTAGAACCACAAGGCAGGATTTCACTGATCTCATTGGCGTTGCTAACCCTGTCGATCAATAGTCTTAATGGCCAATAGCACAGACGTAGTTCCAATATGAATGACTGAAGCTGTTTGTTTTCCTTACAATGTCATCAAATCTGGGCCCTCCAGCCAGCCTTTGCAAAAGTGAAGATAAGAATGTAGGTTCAGGCTGCAAATACAACAATGACAACCTCCACCATCTCAAAGCTTCAATTAACACTACATACAGTCCGTTACGTGAGGCAACATTGAGACAAAGCATAAAATTTTGTTTGAGAATATTCCACATGGTGTGGAGTACTAATGATGTAATATAGCTTCAAATAGTTAAAGAATACCAGAACAGAAGCAGAAATAACATTCTAATTTTCCAGTCTAAGTTTATTTGCAGAATTACTCATATCCAAATGAGGATCTGAATGAATACAAAAAGCATTGAAGAAACTCAGTAGATCTGACAGCATCTTTGGAGAGAGTGACAGCATTGCTGTTGTGAGTTCAATATGACTGATGAGGGTTCCAAAGTAGAGTAACACAAGACTCTAAATGTTAATTCTGTTTCTCTTTCTACAGACTTGCTGAACTTCTCCAGCATTCTCTGCATTTGTTTCAGATTTCTAGCATCTGCATACTTTATTTTTAGTTGAGGATCTGAGTGGTTTGAGTGAGAAAAACATCGCAGGAAAAATACAGTAGCAACGTGCCAGTCAAAATGGTTTAGTTTACAATTGACCGCTGATTGGGATATGGTGGAAGACACAGGGCAATCTTTGTGCCACCTAATTTGCTGGCATCCCTCCACTGATCATCATCTTCTAAATATGTCCAATGGTGGGATCTAATTTGAAAACGATTAACAATAAATACTTAAGAACAGGTAGCTTATTAAATCCTCAGTACCAGCTGGAAAATGTACAAGCTAAAGGTATAAAATGACACAAGGACTGTCTTGAAAAAATCCGTCCACATTCTCTCTGATTCAAGCATAGTTTAGTCTTCACAAGTCCGTCACTAGAATTCCTGTATGTCTGTTTTCATGACACCTGAGATTCATTTGATATTCTGTACGCCCATACATCATGGAGAGGAACATGGATACTTGATACTGGATGTTCCACTTCCTTGGCTCATTAAGGACTTGGTATAAGGTATGCTTCATAAAATGAAACATTGAGGAGGGTTGTTGGACCCATAGATTCATGGGAGGGCGATTTACCAGCAAGGGAAATGATGGGCATCTTACAATGTTACAACAGATGCTGTGAAAAGTCCTTTATGGAATAATGAACTGGTGTGGCAGGGGGTTGGGAGACAGAGCAATAGGTCAGCAAGTGAAATGACCAAGGAAGAGTTAGACACTAAGGCCTGTAAGGCTAAGAAGGAGAACAGGCTGGAAGAGGTTACTGAACATGGAGGGACTGGCAGCCTGAAATTTGTTTGCTTTAGCGCAAGGGGTATGACAAGTAAAGCAGATGAACTTAGGGCTTGAATTAGTACATAAAAAAATGATGTTGTAGCTATTACAGAGAGGGACAAGACTAGCATCTTAAGGTTCTGGGATTTAGATGTTCCAGGCAAGATGGAGAAGGATGCAAAACAGATGGGGAAGTTGCACTATTGATTCGGGAGAATATCACTGCATACTGTGGGAGAACACCTCGAAGGGCTTATCCAGTGAGGCCTTGTGAGTAGAATGGGATGAGTGCAATCATTTTGATGGGGTGGTACCACAGGCCTCCCAACAGCCAGCGGAGGGTAGAGGAACAGATATGTGGAGATTACAGAAAAATGTAAAAACAACAGGATTCTTGTGGTGAGTGATTTTAACTTCCCTTATATTGACTGGGACTCCATTAGTGTCAGGGCTTGGATGAGCGGGTGCTTGTTAGGTCCATCCAGGAGGGTTTATTGAAGTAATATGTAATTTGTCCAATGAGTGAATGGGCCATACTAGACCTGGTATTGGGGAATGAGCCCGGCCAGGTGATCAAAGTTTCAGTGGAGCAGCATTTTGGAAACAGTGACCATAATTCTGCAAGTTTTAAGTTACTTATGGAGAAGTACAACAATATTAAGCAGGAACTGGGGAATGTACACTGGGGGCAACTGTTTGAGGGTGAATCTACATCTGTCATGTGGAAATCTTTTGAAGACCAGTTGATTAATATTCAGGACTAGCATGTTTCTGTGAAAATGAAGGATAAGGATAACAAGAGAAATTATGAGCTTAATCAAAAAGAAAAAGGAGGCATGTGAAGGTTTAGGAAACTGAAGACAGACAGAGCCCTCAAAGAGCATAAAGAAAGCAGGAAATAACTTAAAAAAAAGAAGTTAGGAGGTCTAAAATAGGCCATGAAATGTCCTTGACAAACAAGATTAAGGAAAACCCCAAGGTGTTTTATACATACATAAGGAGCAAGAGGGTAGCTCAGGAAAGGGGTAGATCCACTCAAGGACAAAGGAGGAAATTTATGCGTGGAGCCAGGGTAGAGGAAATCCTTAAAAGATACTTTGCATTGGTATTCACAAAGGAGAAGCATGTAGTGAATTGTGAGTAGAGAGAGGTATGTTGATACTCAAGGATATTTCGATATTAGAAAAGGAAGAGCTATTGGGTGTTTGAAAAGCATTAAAGTAGAGAAATCCCCAGTATCTGATGGGATCTACCCAAGAATACTGAAGGAGGCAAGGGAGGAAGTTGCTGGTGTTTCGTCGGATATCTTTGTATCCTTTTTAGTCACACAAAAGGTCACAGAGGACTGGAAAATAGCCAATGCTGTTTCTTTGTTTAAGGGCAAAAGTGATAATCTAGGAAATTACAGGTAGGTGAGCCTTACATCAGTGGTAGGGAAAATATTGAAGAAGGTTCTTAGGTCAGGATTTACTCACAGTTCGGAAAATATGGATTTTTTAGCAATAGGCTTTGTCTGGGAGTGGCCGTGTCTCACAAACTTGATTGAGTTTTTTGAGGAAGTGACAAAGGTGATTGATGAGGGCAGAGCATCGTCTACATGGACATTAGAAAAGCATTTGACAAGGTCCCTTATGACAGGCTCATACCGAAGGTGAAGTCACATGGGATCGACGGTGAGCTGGTAAGATGGATACACTACTGGCTTGGTCATAAAAGACAGAGAATAGCAGTGGAAGGGTGTTTTTTTCTGACTGGAGATCTGTGATCAGTGGTACTCCGTAGTGATCAGTGCTGGAATGCCTGTTGCTTGTAATACATATAAATGATTTGGAAGAGAATGGAGGTGGTCTGATTAGGATGTTCGCAGATGAAGTAAGGATTGGAGGAGTTGCAGTTAGTGAGGAGGATTACCAAAGGATATAGCATGATATAGATGGGCTGGTGACTTGCAAAGAGGAATGGCAGATAGAGTTTAATCCAGACAAATTAGTGATGCATTTTGGAAGGTCTAATACAGGAAGGAAGTGTGTATTAAAGGCACACTCCCTTAGATGCATTAACATACAGAGGGATCTAAGTGTGAAGGACTACAGTTCTCAAAGTGGCAACACAAGTGGATAAGGTGGTCAAGAAGGCTCATGGCATGTTTGTTTTCATCAGTCAGGACATAGAATACAAAAATTGGCAAGTCATGTCGCAAATGTACAGAACTTTAGCTAGGCCACATTTGGAGTATTGTGTACAGCTTTTGTTGCCACAAAATCAGAAGGATATGTAGGCTTTGGAGAGGATACAGAAAAGGCTTATCAGGATGCTGCCTGGTTTAGAGGGTATTAGCTATGAGGAAAGTTGGACAAACTTGGTTTGTTTTCACTTGAATGTCAGGGGCTAAGGTACGACCTGATAGAATATTATAAAATGATGAGAGGCGTGAATAGAATAGATAGACAAAGTCTTTTTTCCCAGAGTAGTAATGTCAATTACTGGGGCACATAGATTTAAGATTAAAGGGTGAAAGTTTAAAGGGGGAGTGAAGGCATCTTTTTGACACAGAGCATTGCATGAGTGCCTAGATTATGCTTCCAGAAGAAGTGGTAGAAGCAGATGCAAGAACAGTGTTTAAGAGGCATTTGACAGATACATAAATAGGCAGGGAATACAAGGATGCATACCACATAGAGCCAAAAAGTTTCTGGTTTAGAAAGGCATCATGCGTCAGCTCTGTCTTGGTGGGCTGAATGGCCTGTTCCAGTGCTCTACTGTTCTTTGTTCTTTATCTCAGTTAAGATAGGCAACGGGGATAATGGTCACCTTCTTCCTGATACTGGCTAGATGCCTGAATTTCGGACAGCACATGGTGAATGAGATGGATCTGTATTGTTACAGGTGCCTCCTAGCTTCGGGCAAACTTATCTCGCATTGACCCTGCATACTACCAGAATGGTGAGAGCTGAAGTACACCAATGAGCATAGCCCCAGTTAAATTGCCAGCTTGCTTGGTACCCATGAATTTTCAGGGCTGCTTTTACTTTTTCTACTGTTACTGCCAGCGTAAATTGACAAAGCATATTGTACCTGGATTAGCTGTGAACATGAGGGCAGCAGAATGTCAGCCACACTCCAACATCACTCTTTTGAAATGCTTCGAACATGACAAAATAATCAGGAATCCTATAAATTGCTGTAGCTGTCTTGAAAAGCAGAGGCAAGATGCATAAATTATATAAAATATTGAAACCAGTAACAGCAGTTAATTGAAGAAATTGATCATATTAAGCTTCATATTATCTTCTTGCATTTGTTTTTAAAAACAGTATTGATGCACCCACATTTGCTTCAATTTAACACAAGTGCCACTTCATACTTTCAGAGTGACTTACATCAGCCTTTACATAACCTTTTGTTTTAAATTTGAATTCCCCCGAAGCTGCATGACGGTAGCAGTGGTGTGCTGCTTTGAACAAGATCTGAAGAAAAGGATCTTTTACAATAATTGCTTTGTACCTGAGCCAAGGCATTCATGTAAAATTTCCCTTTGGTGAATTGGGCACCGCTAGGATTTTGTCTGGAGCGTGTCTCAGAGCCTAGTGAGAAATTAACTATCTTCTGGGCATATTTTACTTGAATTTTCTTTTTGCCTTGACTTTGTAAGACAATACTGTTGCTCCAATATTGCTTAATGCTTCACAGAATGGATCAAAGAATCGGGGAGATAGTTTCTCTAATTTTAAGGGCAGAGAAATCTTTATTATCAGAATAGTCTTACACACTCTTGAACTATACTCACCGAAATCAATATTGCACTCAGAATTTTGAAGAATTTCAACATTTAGAAATAATTGAAACGTTTGATGCATTTAAACGTAACGTTGTATTCTGTTGGTAGAGAATATTGAAGGAAATTGGGTAAATTGTAGTATTGTGATTACGCTATTGGTGCAGAAATCCAGAGGCCCAGATGAATAATTCCATTTAGCATTCAAGAGTCTGAATTCAGTTCAAAAGAAAATATGAAATAAACAATCTAAAATCCAAAAAAAATGAAGATTGCTGAATGTGAGAAAAGTTAAATTTGAGTACTCCTGAGAAAAAGAAATATTTTGTTGAAGCTTTTCATCTTGCAGTCATCGGGACAATTCAAACTAAAAACCAATTTAGGAGGAGCATGGTGGGTCCGTGGTTAGCACTGCTGCCTCACAGCGCCAGGGACCCAGATTCAATTCCAGCCTCGGGTGACTGTGCGGAGTTTGCACGTACGCACAGGTTCTGCGTGGGTTTCCTCCGGGTGCTCCAGTTTCCTCCCATAGTCCAAAAATGTGCAGGTTAGGTGGATTGGCCACAGCAGATTTCTCGTAGTGTCCAAGGTTGTGCAGGCTAAGTGGATTAGCCAAGGGAAATGCAGGGTTACAGGGAAAGTGAAGGGCTGGACAGGATGCTCTTTGGAACATTGATTAAGACTCAATAGGCTGAAATATTCAAGGGTATACCAGCAAATAATACAGCATTGGAGGAGAGTGCTGATTAGTTGGCAAGTGGACCATGATTGGTAGAGGCATTGTCATGGAGAACGTGCCCATTAGTGATGACTAACTATTAGGTTTTGTTTAAGTTTTAAACCAAACAGATTGACTCTGAGTTCAGGAAAAGAACCAGTAGATTCCAATAGGTTGTCACCTGTTTGATTGAGTTGAAACATATCATGTCCACGTACTGTACCTTTCTGTTCAGAAAGAACAGGGTCCCATGTTTTAACATATGTATCTTCTAGTAAATAGAGTCACGTTCTGATTAGCTGTCCTACATGTGCTGCTGTCAGCATACAACTTTGCAAACTCACTGTAATTTTGGGGTGTTTGTGAACACTGTTACCTAACATAGGTGGTTCATAATTTGTAGCAATTTCTAGATAGTCTACTGAGTTTGTTAAGAAATAACAGTTTAGATATGATATATGAGTTAATTAGGTAAAGAAAGTCTATGACCATGACAGGTGAGAATACTTCAATGATCCCAAAGTTGTTCTCTGGGATAGAGGAGCAGGACTGGTGATTTTGGAGTGTTCATCCCTGATGCCATACAGTCTTTGATGGTAAACTTTGGTAAAAGCAGTTTTTGTCCTTCCCTTCAGCTAATATAAGTGAACTCCTGATTATCTCGCAAGAAGATGATGGCTCATTGCCCTGGATATTCTCTCTTCTCCTCCTGCCCATCTGTCCCTGTTGATATACCTTATTTTGGGGGCTCATGATCTACGGTGTATCAAACATCTATCTAAACTTTCACACCCAATGACCATGGGCAGTTGCCCATGATGCCAGGGTGACTGTTGTCTCCTTGCCAACTTCCATTTGAAGGTTGGTTTTCATTCCCTCAAAGAACAAAAACCTCTTATTTTCCAAAACACTGCATTCGTAATGGGGTAACACAGTGTGGA
>JAHRHZ010000074.1:1573180-1588906 GCA_024137785.1 Ginglymostoma cirratum | reverse complement strand
CTTATTTTCCAAAACACTGCATTCGTAATGGGGTAACACAGTGTGGAACTGGAGGAACACAGCAGGCCAGGCAACATCAGAGGAGCAGGAAAGTTGATGTTTCTTCAGAAATGGGCCCCGACCTGAAACGTTAACTTTCCTGCTCCTCTGATGCTGCCTGGCCTGCTGTGTTCCTCCAGCTCCACACTGTGTTATCTCTGACTCCAGCATCGGCAGTTCTTACTATATCACTCATAATAGGGTAGTATGGTGTCCCAAAAATCTTTTGTTTATCTTTGTAGAACGCTAGTTACGACTATAACACAGTTAAATGAGGTGAGTTGCTAGTGAGGATTATCCATCAAGTATTGTCTATGAGCAGACTCACATCTGACAATGGACACAGTGCTACAATTTTGCAAATACAGACCGGATAGATAAGGTCAGTGCTTTGTTTGTTGTGAATGGCTGAAGTGATATGCTATTTCATATGCTCCACCAATCTTTTGCAATGTGACCTCATACCATACCACGAAAGACAAAGCAATGGAGTTAGGTCAAGAATGGAAATGAAGCACAAACTTCAGAGGGGGGACAGGATAGGCACTTGGGAAAATAGGGAATGGTGAGGCCAAGGGTAACAGGTGCTTTGTCACTTTTGGAATATGTGAAAAACAAGGTGTTTGTCTAAAACAAGCCATTTCAGAATTCAAGCAATGTCTTGTCTACGTCACTTACAATGTTTAAATATCTGATGGATCATTGAGTTAGAGTGCTACCTCAGAATTTTTTCCGGGGTAGACTCTCCCAATGTTGGCTCCATAAACAATCATTGATCTGCGCCTTGAAACTCCTGAGAACATTTCATAAAATTATCTATGCAACACCACTAACGCCAATCTTACAGCACATTGAAGGGCTCTTGTGGCACAGTTGTAATGTCCCTATCTCTGACCCAGAAGGCCTGAGTTCAAGTCTCAACCACTCAGAGTTGTGTCATGACACATCTGAACAAGCTGTTTAAAAATACCTATAGCTTTTAGCAATAAAGCTTCAGAGCTTTAGGAATCCCAGCATATATTCTGATTAGTGAACAGAGGTCAGCAAAAATAGAAAGCCATATGGCTGATTTCTCAAAATCAAGGACAGGGAGCTTCTTTGAGATCTCCATTTCAGTTAAGAATTTAAAAGTAGGAGAGAGTCCATTAAGACATATAAGGAAGTTCTTACAGGCGAGCGTAGATTCAAATATATCAAATCTAGCATCAACAAATTGGAAATATGCAAGAGGGAAGAGGTGAGGTATGATTCTAATGAAGACACAATTCTCACGGAATCTAACAAAGATATTTGCAATAGCTAGGCCTAGTGGGCATCCCATGACAACACTATCAATTTGGTCATATGTGGTATTTAAAACTGAACTTGACTGTCTAGGCATTAATTTGGCTCACTGGGCCAGTGAAAGAGAGAAATGCAATAAAGACATTCGTGACATCCTCACTCTTGACATTGTAGATAATGGAGAGAACAGGGAATGGTTTAAGTGAGAAAAAGCAGTGGTTTATCTATGCATTCCAGTATGATCAAGAAGTAGTGAGAAGATTTAGTAGATAAGACTGGGCTTCATAGTGTTTCAAGTTCAGCCAGGTTTGGCTGTGAATGGTTAAACCATTGTTCATCATATCCTTTCAAATCTGTGTTTTTTGGCCTCAAAGCACTGGAAATGAGGCCTGTACTTGGGCCACATGCCACTGTGAAAGGGAATAAAGACTTTACTTGGGAGGTAAAGCATCAGAGATGAAGGTGAGGTTAAATTTGAGTCAATCAGTGACTACAGAAATGTTGTGACAAATGGACATCTAAAACCAGATAGTTGGGGTTTTGAAAGTGGAACCGTAAATAAATTGTTGGATAATTTTTTCTGTGGATGGATACAGAAGGAAGTACGTTTTGGACATGGAAGGGAGATAAGCATTCTGAGTGATATAATGACAGCTTTCTCTGTAACTATTACGATAAGACTAGTAAGGTCATGTGAGACGGCACAATCAAGATGGTGCCGTGAATAGAGGGAGGTCTTTAGAGAGAATAAGAAGGCAGTGAACTCAGAGGAGGGAGAACATGATGAATTGAGATGAAGGTTGAAATCACAAGAAATGACATATGCCAGAGGGTGAGGGAGGAGACAGTGGAGAAGCTTTAACATGAAGATTTTTATTGGGTTTGGGAGGACAGTAAAAAAATGATAATTTTGAAAAAGAGGCATAAAATAAAGTGAGATGCGCAAAGAAGTGCTGAATAAGTAGAGGTTTAGGCCATGTTGTCATGTTAGGTTATGTGCTAGATCACAATCATTAGGGTCTTCACAGGATACAAAGTCATGTGAGGAAACTGTTAGGGCAAGCTGTTACTACCTACTCAGTCAAGTTTCGGTTAAGGCATGAAGTTGCACAATCATTCAAACTAAGTTAATGGACGATGAGGGCCCTGCCTTGAATCCTGAGCCACTCATTCTAACTTTCTATTGCATCTTTCTGAAAACTGCTTCAGTGACACTATTTCATGTTTGTTAGCCAATGTAACATGACAGTATAAATATGAAGTGTTTCACTTGCTCAAAGTTATGGTGAGTGATGAATAAATAATTAATAAGTAGTTCACACTAATTATCACGTAAAAAAGAATCTGTTAAAAAAAGCCAATGCTAGAATTGATGCTTTGAAATATTATCAGCTATAATCACTGAACTAATTTTTATTTACATAACTGTTGGTTGAAAATAACTCCCTAAGTTAAAACAATATGAAAAATGCTTGCACAATGAAATACAACATATAAAAACAGGAAGTGCTGGAGAAACTCAGCAGGAGCGGCAACATATGTCGAGATAGAAACTTAGTGAATATTTTGGGTCTGAAATAACTCTTCAGATATTGTCAGATCTGTTGAGTTTCTCCAGTACTTCATATTTGTATTTCAGATCTCCAGTATCCGCAGTACTGTGGTTTCATTGAAACATATTAAATTTCATTGATTATACAAAATGCCCAAGACAAAAAATAATCAAAGTTTGAAAGGTCTATTGGTTTTATTATTATACAGTATCAATATTTACTCTGTTGTTTAAAGTTTAATATATTGCAATGTGTCATCAAATAATTGCCAGCCAATGTTTCTGTGTTGTCTTAATGAAATGATTTGCTAACCTTCACGTTCAGAAGATTCCATGTTGTATCTAATTGGTTGGTGGTATAGTGAGCAATATTAGAAAATACAGGATCAATCTGTGAAGTAAATATTAATTGAAAAAATAATGAAATCTGACTCATCCTGTTTTCAAGGAACCTGAGACCACACTGTGAAGCTGGGTAAAATAATCATGACAGAAAGAGGCAGTGATTCAAGCAGTCATAATAAGACTGAAGTAAAGCAGTGGAGAATAAATTCACTGATTGTAATGGCCAACCACGTCTCAAATAATTTATACAATTGAAGGCTGTACATCACATGTTGTCTTATCCCATCACAATAAGAGAGTCATCATGAAAACTGCTTTCACCTGCCTACAGATTTCTGACACACAGAATTATCTTCAATTCTGTTTGAAGTCAAGTTTTAGAAGTTCAAACAGGCCATGAGATGAAACTAAAAATTCAGAGCAGGAATTATGTGCACAATGGAACAACAACTATCCAAAAGTACTTTTCATATATTAACTTTGCTATTAACAGTTTTTTAAAATAAATCTCTTACTTTAATTGTGAAGGGAATTCTAAAGGCGTAGTACATTGTCATTTGTGCCATACTGTCAGATTGCTTCCATTGAACGCACTGATCTGATCTCACAGTACCTGGGCTTGACACTTGCACAAGTTATAGGAGTGCCTTGTCAAGCCAAGTTCAAAGAATGGTCAAGGACCTGTTTGATTCTTCACCAGCCTATTTCTGTTTTTTAAAAAATGTTCACAGAAACTTCCGATTTTTTTTCTGTGCTCACACACTTGCCAAAAATGTTGTCAACAACTTCCCAGCGTCCACCCTTTCTAAGCCATGCATTATCTTGTAAGTTTCTATTAGATCTCCCCTCAACCTTCTAAACTCTAATGAATACAATCCCAGGATCCTCAGCCGTTCATCATATGTTAGGCCTACCCTTCCAGGGATCATCCATGTGAATCTCCGCTGGACACACTCCAGTGCCAGTATGACCTTCCTGAGGTGTGGGGCCCAAAATTGGACACAGTATTCTAAATGGGGCCTAACTAGAGCTTTATAAAGTCTCAGAAGCACATCGCTGCTCTTATATTCCAACCCTCTTGAGATAAGTGACAACATTCCATTCGCTTTCTTAATCACAGACTCAACCTGCAAGTTAACCTTTAGAGAATCCTGGACTAGCACTCCCAGATCCCTTTGTACTTCGGCTTTATGAATTTTCTCACCGTTCAGAAAATAGTCCATGCCTGTATTCTTTTTTCCAAGGTGCAAGACCTCGCATTTGCTCACGTTGAATTTCAGCAGCCATTTCCTGGACCACTCTCCTAAACTGTCTAAATTATTCTGCAGCCTCCCCACCTCCTCCGTACTACCTGCCTGTCCACCCAACTTTGTATCATCGGCAAACTTTGCCAGAATGCCCCCAGTCCCTTCATCCAGATCATTAATATATAAAGTGAACAGCTGTGGCCCCAACACTGAACCCTGCGGGACACCACTTGTCACCGGTTGCCATTCCGAAAAACAGCCTTTTATCCCAACTCTCTGCCTTCTGTCAGACAGCCAATCCTCAATCCATGCCAGTAACTCACCTCGAACACCATGGGCCCTCACCTTACTCAGCAGCCTCCCGTGAGGCACCTTATCAAAAGCCTTTTGGAAGTCTAGATAGATAACATCCACTGGGTTTCCCTGGTCTAACCTACTTGTTACCTCTTCAAAGAATTCTAACAGGTTTGTCAGACACAGCCTCCCCTTACTAAATCTATGCTGACTTGTTCTAATCCGACCCTGCACTTCCAAGAATTTTGAAATCTCATCCTTAACGATAGATTCTGGAATTTTACCAAGAACCGAGGTTAGGCTAATCGGCCTATAATTTTCCATCTTTTGTCTTGATCCTTTCTTAAACAAGGGGGTTACAACAGCGATTTTCCAATCTTCTGGGACTTCCCCTGACTCCAGTGACTTTTGAAAGATCACAACCAACGCCTCTGGTATTTCCTCAGCCACCTCCCTCAGAACTCTAGGATGTAGCCCATCGGGGCCAGGAGATTTATCAATTTTTAGACCTTTTAGCTTTTCTAGCACTTTCTCTTTTGTAATGCCTACCATACTCAACTCTGCTCCCTGACTCTCCTTAATTGTTGGGATATTACTCATGTCTCCCACTGTGAAGACTGACGCAAAATACTTATTAAGTTCTTCAGCTATTTCCTTATCTCCCATCACTAGCCTTCCAGCATCAATTTGGAGCAGCCCAATGTCTACTTTTGCCTCTCATTTGTTTCTTATGTATTGAAAGAAACTTTTACTATCATTGCTAATATTACTGGCTGGCCTACCTTCGTATTTGATCCTCTCCTTCCTTATTTCTCTCTTTGTTATCCTCTGTTTGTTCTTGTACCCTTCCCAATCTTCTGATTTCCCAGTGCTCTTGGCCACTATATAGGCTGTCTCTCTTTCTTTGATACATTTCTTGACTTCCGTTGTCAGCCATGGTTGTCTAATCCTCCCCCCGATAATCTTTCTTTTCTTTGGAATGAACCTCTGTATTGTGTCCTCAATTACACCCAGAAACTCCTGCCATTGTTGCTCTACTGTCTTCCACGCTAGGCTCTACTTCCAGTCGATTTTTGTCAGTTCCTCTCTCATGCCCCTGTAATTACCTTTATTTAACTGTAACACCATTACATCTGATTTTGCCTTCTCTCTTTCAAACCGTAGACTGAACTCTACCATATTATGATCGCTGCCTCCTAAGTGTTCCCTTACTTTAAGGTCTTTTATAAAGTCTGGCTCATTACATAGCACTAAGCTATGTAATGCTACTTATGTACACTATGTAAGCTATGTCATAGCCACTTTGTGGATACAATGCTTTCAAAGGTGAGGCATTCAATGCCATTATCACTCTCAGATAAGAGTACAGTATATAAGAACGTAACAACATAAGAAATAGGAGCTGGATTAAACACTTTGAGCCAACTCTGTCCTTCAATGAGATGATGGTTGATTTTCTATTTCAATGCCATTTATCTTGGTATGATCTCCACGTCCTTGGAGATTTCAATATCAAGCTGTTCAATAAATCAGCCTAGCAATGACTTAGTTGATCAAAATTTATTTCTTTAGAACAACTTTTTTAATGTGACATGTCAAGCATGGAGGAGCAGAAATGCTCCTCAGGGCCTAATGAGGAAAACTTAGGCCTCCCCTCTCCAGGCTTATACCTCACATCCACATTTTGAGGTTTTTTAAACGTTAGTCCCTGTTCCTTAGCTCTATGTCTGAAACCTCCTGCCCCTGGTATTGTGCTCCTGCCAGGTAGTCTAAAGACTAAATGTGAAAACCTCTACAATCTCATTCTGCCATTTTAGAAACAGCTACTATTTATCATGGCTCCCACTTTTCCAAATCCTCTTAAAGTCAGGGGCAAAGAAACAGAAAGCCTAAAGGTTGTCACCCTGGATTGTAGCAGGGACAGATTAAAATTAAAGAAAGGCTGAGAATTTGAAATTATTGTTATGGAACATTGGAAGTCTTGGGCCACAAGAACGTGGACATTGTTCAAGCAAGAATTGATGCAGTGTTGGATACAGAGAGTCGAGCTTTAGATGAGCTGATTTTTATTTATTAATTCATGGGTTTGGACATCACTGGCAAGGTCCAAACTTAATGTCTATTCATAATTGCCCTCAAGAATGTAGTGATAACTGTAGGTATGGCTGTCCAATATTCTGTGATAATCAGACTTGGTCTCATTTCTTGTCTCAAGTAAGATCAATGCATTCCTGTGTGTCCCGAATGTCTCTTCAGGCACTCTAACTATGTAAGATCTCAGTTGATCTGTTTCTCTGATGACTGTGGTTTTTGGCTTCCTATCTCTTAACCAGACTTTCTGCCTTAGCTTTAAGGTTGACAGAGTTCTACCTTTTGTCTAGAGTTGTGCCACATCTGCTGCCTATTGCTGCGGCTTTTAATCTTTTTATAGACTTGAGAGGTTATGTTTGGCTTCAGATTGTGTTTGTTTCCAACCATCCCACTGGCGAACACCCATTATTCAACTGTGTTCCTCTGTAACAGATTAGAGCTAATTGTCAGTTCACTTTTTTAGGCATCAGTAACTTCACAGTTTTGATTACCCATTCTATCTCTCCACTCAACTACGGATGGAGTGGAGAACTTGTCATCTGGTTGACACCTGCCTCTAAATGAGCTTCCTGAAATCTGCTTTCATAAATTGAGGTCCATGGTCCAATATTAATTCTTGCGCAAAACAGTGTATTGCAAGTATTCTTATCAGTGCTGGACCACTAAGTTTTCTGTGATACTGTGCCACTTCAACTTAAATAATAATCGACTAAGGCGGAATACCTCATCCCTCTATAATCGAGAAAATTCATTGTTAACCTTTCCTGTGACCTTTCTAGAAATCTTGATGATATGATTTGCTGTTTAGGCAGTTGGCCGTGTTCGGCACATGTCTGGCAGAACAAAATATAATCCTATATGTCTTTTGAAATGTTTGGCCATCACACTGTTTCTTGCTCTGAACTTCATGGCTCCTAAAAGTCCCTCAAGGAGTTTCTGTAGGATTTGTCTTTGCATTAACTTTGGCAGCACCATTCTGCAGGCATACACCAAAAAAAATCCTCCAGTATTGTCAAGTGTTTTTTTTTTGCTTGTGTTACCTTTTCAGCACATCGTCTCAGCTATATTTTGATCATCATGCAGACAGACTATAACCTTTGTGCACTACTTGCCAAATTTTTGAGCTGCACACAATGACCTGAGTTTTCTGTCCGTTACTGTTGAAGTCCTGGTTAAAACGCTGGTTGTATTTGACAATTAAAATTCTACTGCTACAAGAATAAAATCATTTTTGTCTGTTTATTCCACTGCTATCCTTGAGAGTGTATCTGCTGTTAGTTATTTGGAACATAGACTATACGTAGTATAGTCATGCTTCATACAGATCACATGGGATTGAGGATGAACTTGCCAGTTGGATACAAAGTTGGTTTTATGTTAGGACACAGAGGGGAGTGGTGGAGGATTGTTTTTCAGACTGCAGCCCTATGACCAGCAGTGTTCCATAGGGATTGGCATTGGTTCAACTTGTCATTTATGTGAATGATTTGGATGGGAATATAGCAGGCATGGTTAGGAAGTTTGCGGATGATACCAAAATTGGTGGTATACTGGACAGTGAATAAGGTTATCCAAGATTACAAAGAGATCTTGATCAATTGGGTCAATGGGCTGAGGAATGGCAGATGGAATTTAATTTAGATAAATGCAAGGTATGGCATTTTGGTAAATAAACTAGGGTAAGGCTTATATAATTTGTGCTACGGCCCTGGGGAGTATTGGAGAACAGAGAGACCCAGAGGCTCAAGTACATCAATCTTTGAAATTTGTTTCACAGGTAGACCAGGTGGTTACAGAGACATTCAGCATGCTTACCTTCATTGCTCAGACCTTTGAGTATAGGAGTTGGGATGTCATGTTGAGGTTGTACAGAACATCGATGAGACATCTTCTGGAGTACTGTGTCCAGTTCTGGCCGCCCTGTTGTAGGAAGGATATTATTAAACTGGAGAGGGTTCATAAAAGGTTTACCAGGACGTTGCTGGGAATGGAGGGTTTAATTATAAAAATAGGCTGGATAGGCTGGGACTTTTTTCACTGGAGCATAGGAGGTTGAGGAGTGAACTTATGGAGGTTTATAAAATCATGAGGGTCATAGATCAATGAAGAGTAAAGGCCTTTTCCCTAAGGTGGGGGAGTTCAAAACTAGGGGGCATATATTTAAGGTGACAGGAGAAAGATTTAAAAAGAATATGAGCGGCAGTGTTTTTTACACAGAAAATGTTTAGTGTGTGGAATGAACTACCAGAGGAAGTGGTAGATGCAGGAACAGCTACAACATTCAAAAGACATTTGGATAAGTACGTGAATGGGGAAGGTTTGGAGGGATATGGGCCAAAAGCAGACAAGTGGGACTAGTTTAATTTGTGAACACAGTTAGTGTAGACTAGATTGACTGAAGGTTCTGTTTCCGCGCTGTATGGCTTTGTGACTCTAAGTATATATGCATAACACCTTATCAGCATAAACCTAAAGTAAAGGCATTTTTAGGGTCTATTTCATTCCTGATAACATTAACAAAGGCTTATGGTCCATTTTTACATGAACTTTCAGTCATGTGAATTAGTCTGCAAATACTTCACATCCCCATTAACGATTAAGACTTCCTTTTCTATGGTTACATACCACTATTCAGTTTCTGCCAAAGCGCTAGATGTAAAATAGACTGGGTTTTGCATTCTTTCAGTTTCAACAAAATAAAGATTGCTCCAAGCCATGCTATCAATCATCTAGAGCTACTATGGTGGATAAGACTAGATTATAATGTCCTGAAACATCAGTAAAAAGTAACTTCTCTTTAATCTTTCCAAAAGCTGCAGTCTGTCTTGGCTTCGAACCCCATTGCTGGTTTCGTTTGAGAGCTGTCTTATGGGTGAAGTAAAACTGGCTAAGATGGGGGCCTACTTTCCCTACTTGGTTTACGTTGCCTGAGAAGTGCCGCATATCATTTTTGCATTCTGGTGCAGAAAATTACTGTTGGCTCTTTGTCTTCCTTGAATCCACCTTGCTGCCTTGTTTGTGGACAATATTTCCTAAAAGTTTAATCATCACACTAGAAAACTCATTTAGTAAAAAGCCCATATTTGTAGTGCCTTAACATGACCTTAATCCTTTAGTCATATTCTTTCTTTGTTTTCCTGTGTAATAGGATGTCACCTGTATGACAGACAATTCCTTTACAGGATCGTACACATTGCCCTTTGGAAAATCTCTGATCACAAATGAGATCTCAAAAGGTAATTTTTTTGCTCACAGGATGAGGACATCGGTGGCTAGGTAACATTTATTGGTGATTTATTGCCAAATAATCGGCAACAGCCTGTGTAGAATGGATTTCCTTTCTTGCTGTTATATTTAACCCAATGAGATCAGCAGTCTCAATTCCCTTTATAGGCACAGTTATCAGCCCTTAGCTCCATGGTATCAGTTCAGGCACGAGCAATATGATGTCACTTTCAGTCATGCTGCCTGACATGAGATATTACTTTTTCTCTCAATGGATAAGGAATCTTCCTGGTAGTGTACAAACACACAAGTTTTGCATTTTCTTAAAGATAATATAATACTCCTACTTCAGTTTGCCTAACCATTTGGATAATTCTGGAGATTCTTGCTGAAATTCTCTCCCCTCTTCATTCATGAGTATTGTATCCACATTCTCCAAGAGAATTAGATGAATACATACATTTCTATTCAACAACTAGCTATTCTGATTCCTCAAGACATGTTTCACTGACGTTTTGTCCTCTGTGACTAAACTTTATGGTGATTTGCCAGTGCACAGGAACAGCTGTGCCTCCTAGACCTTGGACTTTTATGTCAGCTAGTCTGACTTTCACAAAGGTCAACCATGACAAGCTGTAAGTATTTAAACTGCTGCTTCTGTGTCAAGATTAAATTTTGTTTCAAAGCCTTGTACCTTCAATTTGATAATACAAAATCTGTTTTGAATCTTCTTGACCTCTTTAGGAATGTTGCCTTCATCTATTTTTCTGTATCTTTAATGTCTTTAACTTTATCCTGGCTGTGTAATTTTCATTTTTTTTTTTGCATTTTGTAGAGCTACACTTATCCAAGCAAATGGGGAGTATTATATGACATTGCATTGCGACTTGAAGATGGTGGACAGGCCTTGAGAAGTCAGGAGGTGAGGATGTGCACTTAGCGATACCAGTCTGGAATATCTAACACTATAGGTGTCTGCACACCAACTATCCCTAAGATTGCTTGCTGCTTATGACTATCAACTCATTAAGTACTGTTGCACTCCTTTATTTATATCTGTTTAGTGTTTAGGGATCCTCTCTTCATGTGTTCATTATAGATTGGTCTCTTCTCTATTACAGATGTCAAAGGTATTTGCTCAGTTTCATTATCCTGCTTTACATGAATCTCACTGAACCACAGTGTAAGTTCACTTTCAGTTTTGGTATATGTAAACATGTTTGGATTTGGTTAGAAGGAAATAATCTCAAAATCTGTGATACACACAAAAGTAGAAGATTTTATTTGTTAGTAAGCAGGACTGTAAAAGGTTTCACAAAGATGTGGTTAAGCTAGTGAACTTGGGAGAGAGATAGTGGACACAACTAATGTGTGAGGTCATACGTGTTGAGAGACAAAAATAGGAATGGATGTAATAAAGAACAGGAAGATGAGATGAACTCTGAATAGATACTGAATAGTCTTGAGGTAAATGACCTAAGGTTCAAATGCATACTGTCCTGAAGTAAAAATCCAGGTAGATAAAACCAGAAAAAGGCCAAATACATTTTAGGAGGTCACTAAATCTAATCTGTTTTACATGCACTTTGTACAAGTCTGAGGATTTTGAATATGCTTATTTTAATTTTATGCAATCACATAATGAAGGAAGAAAATGTAGTACATGCACATTAACAAATGGTAAATTTGATTGCTTGATTTTCTGCTGGTTAGTGTTTCTGTTTTACATTTTATATATTCATTAATGTTTAGTTAACCAGATATCTAATTACTTCATGGTCATGTTAAATTGCCCATAGTGTCCAGGGATGTGTATGTTAGGTGGATTAGCTGCGGGGAAATTCAGAGTTAAGGGATAGGGTAGTGGTGTGAGTCTAGGTGTGATGCTCTTCAGAGAGATGGTGTGGGTTTGTTGGGCTGAATGGTCTGTTTCCACACTGTAGGGATTCTATGGTCTATAAGTGTATTTCAGCTAATCATGGTTTTGTCCTTTAAAATGTGACACATCTGTGGCCACAACTACAAGAATGATGCCTTTTAAAAAGCACTATATGATGGACGCTAGACATTAATTATAGAGATTCAAATATTGGACTGTGTTCTCTGGTGAGATACACATTTTTGAATCAGCAATGCATTTACATGCTGATTTTGTATGATTTACTATAAGGTATTCTCATTTGCATTGTGTATAAAAGCCTTTTAAGCAGCAGATCTACTTCAAGAATAATTTGCATTTTTATAAGAGAGTGCATCGAGGTAGGTGTATAAAAGCGCTTAGTAACATTCAGAGGATGAAATAGAAGATGGCAAGCAGCAGGAGTGAAAGAGGAAAGCATGGTGGGGTGGAAACCAGGTGGACAGTTAAAGAATACTGATGAGAACTTTATAAGTTGGGAGCCAGTTACAGAGACTGTCCCAAGGATTTCAGGCAGCACTAGCTTAATGGTGATGACTTCCTGACTCTAACTAGACAGTCACTTATAAACAAAAGCCCATAGTGATTGAGGGACAGGAAAAGTGAAATGCTTAAGCTGTTTGCCTTAGAAAGAATATGCATTATGAAGAGCAAGTGTGTAGAAAATGTACTGAGGCATCTCAGAGTGGGACATTACCTGCAGGAAAATGTTTATTTCTTTTGCATTTTCGAAACGACTAATTTCTAACTTTTTGCCCTCAAGCTACATACCTGACATGGAATGTATATTGTAAATTTTAAGAGTATGGCATTTGTAGTAAGAGGATCCTGTTGCATGGAGACAAGTTAATTTGTATTTTGCAAATTCTGTAATATTCAACTTGAAACGTCTTGTGATGTAGATTTTACAAATGTTATGAATAAAGTATTTAGTTTTGGGGAAAAAGTATGCTTTTAAGCAGTATATAAAAACATTTAAGAGGATGAAACAGAAGGTGCCAAGTAACAGGAGCAAAGGAGAATATAGCAAACTAGGTGAAAAATCAGAAAGACAGTTAAAAATTACTGAGCAAAGAGTATTAGAAGGTACCAGCCTAACAACGGAATAGGCTGAATGGTAATAAACAAAAGCCCATATGCTGGCTTATGTTTTGAAATGTGTGCTAAATGTTCAGTAAATATTTATAGAATAAAAGCGAAACATTATGAAATGCTTGAAATCTGATACAGACACAAAGAATGTTGGAGAAACTCAACAGTTCTGTCAGTATTTGTGGAGAAAGAAACAGATTTAACATCTTGACTCTGAAATATATAGAAAATCTCTGATAAAGAGTCATCTAGACTCGAAACGTTAGTTTGCTCTCTCTCTCCATAGATGCTGCCTAATCCATTGTGATCTCCAGCATTTTTTGTTTCCCGTTTTCGGGGTTATTTTGATGAAATGTCGAAAACAGTCACTGTACGAGTGGTGTGATAATAATACACCAGATTGAAAGTAAAAAGAAAATTGACTATAGGACTTCAGGACATTGGTAATGCCTCTACAGCTGGGCTAGAAGGTCCAGGTTCAAGTCTCACCTCATGATGTAAATGTCATCAAGGATTGTCATCCAACAGGTGATTAAAAATAGCTTTTTGTATTTTTATTAAAAATTGTGGGGCCAATTCTTGGTTACCATGGAGACACTAACATTTACAGAGAAGATGTAGATTCTTCGGTTGACACACAATTCAGGATGATTCACAGGCTGCGAGTAAGCGAGAGCGCATGAAATCATGGGGTGGGTCCAACACAGAATGAAGGTCATGTATCCACAAGAGGGAAAGGAGTTGATCCTTCCCTCCCTCTCTCCTGCAGCAGCTTCTGTTGCCCTGCTTGGCCTCTTGCCATCTTCCATTCCCCTGTTAGCCCAAGGGGGAGGCCTAGCAAGTTCCCGAAAACCAAGCATTCGCTCAGTCCCAGTAACTGTTATAATGTTTCCAATCTGGTGGAGTAGCACAACACTCTTTCTTAATTACCACTAACTTCTATATTACTGAGATGACAATGTCGGTTCAACCAACATCACGTGGTGCAATCCACCTTTCAGCAACATTTGAAGCCTCAGCACATTCACTCTGAATACATTTAAATTATGCGAAGAAATGCTTGCAAATGAATTGTAGCTGGAGTTTTCAAAGCTATGCTTGATGTGTTTTCCCCTCCCATGTTTAATGTACAACACACATTGATCTTATGCTTTCACTCATCAGACAATAGCTGTGCCCACCCTGGTGTTGTCCCAGCACTTCCCAGTTGCATTGTGCATCTAGAGAATTGTAAGTGACAGTGGGATGCAGCTTGCATTGGACACCATCAGCATCAGGCACTGCCTGGTCACTGAGTATCTGAACCCTCCAAGTGCCTCCGTGACGCCTTTTACCTCACACTACCCCAGCAGCCCATTTCCATCCATCTCTCCCCCTACGCCCCCACAATGTGGAGATGCGCCATATTGATATTCATTTCCAATTGCCCTCCCTGCCCTCTGAACCTGGGCATTACAATTAATAATGCCCACTCTTCTTCTGTATGCTACAACTGTGCAAGCCATGGTTCTGGTCATGACCCCTCCTATTGCCTGCCATGCTCTCCAATGTTATTCTGCAAAACCCTCATACACTTTGAATACATGATCAGTGCAGGAAGCTGGCACATGCTGTGGGTGTTAAACTGACATCTCAGTGTGCTGCATGTCAAGATATTCCCCCTCACCCCTGGACAGATTCCCACTGACAAACATTACAAGCAGCGTATACATATGTCTGTGAAAAAGAACACATCAAAACAGCAGTACCGATCGCCCTTTGCTCTGGCTGATGTATTGATGCACTAACAAACATGGCATGGTGAACTCATGCTACACAAGCAACCTGGTCTAATCCATGAGCTGGGTCCTAGCCCTGCATGCAAAGTATCTGTGCTACAGCCTTTTAAGACAAGTTTCTGTTGCTTCCTCCAACGCAAGTCCATGCTTCCCAAGTGCTCTGCCAGTGTATCAATGAGATGCCATTTTGATCGTGAGTGCCAGATGCCAGGATCCATGGATGGAGAGTGTTACCCGTGGCTGGCACCTATTATTTAGATCCTAAAATGTTGTTCAGTGCAGAGCAACATTATGGCTCCTCACAGCCAGCAGCAAGCTGAAATCTCCAGGTAGCCACTTTGATTTCCATATCAGGACTTCTCATGCTGCCTTATTCAACACATTTGGTGATGGGAAGCTGAAAGTTGATGGGCTGAGTTGGACCATTAATAGGGCAGTTAACAAGTCATACCCTTCATTTGCAACTCAGTTACCTTGTGAGAAACTCACCGCACTACTGGACGAAAACATTTAAAAATGCAATGATTTGTGCATAATATTGAAACAGACGTCACCAGACTTCTCGACTAATTTTTTTGAGTCTAAAATCTGCCTACAGTGAGAAACAAGTGTTTTGGATTTTCTAGGTGGGGTCATTATTTGATATGGCTGTTGATTTCGTCTGGAATTAATGTTGGCAGGTCAGAAATGTAGATTAGCTTCAGACACACAAAGCAGAGGTAAATGTACCATCACACAGCAAATGTTTACCCAGTGATAAAAGGTACTGCAGATGCTGGAGAATCCGAGATAACAAGCATGGGGCTGGATGAACACAGCAGGCCAAGCAGCATCACAGGAGGAGGAAAACTTGACGTTTCG
>JAHRHZ010000074.1:1496809-1568180 GCA_024137785.1 Ginglymostoma cirratum | reverse complement strand
CCCCTACCTACACTCACCTTTACTGGCTCCATCCCCGCCTCTTCGACTTGTCTGCCTCCTCTCCACCTATCCTCTCCTCTATCCGCCTCCCCCTCTCTCTCTATTTATTTCAGAACCCTCTTCCCCTCCCCCATTTCTGATGAAGGGTCTAGGCCCGAAACGTCAAGTTTTTCTGCTCCTATGATGCTACTTGACCTGCTGTGTTCATCCAGCCCCAAGCTTGTTATCTTGGACATAATTATCTGTGTTTGTCAGTATCTGCAGCTTTCAAATTTTTGTTCGTGAACTGATAGTTTGGCACCATGCAATTTGTGTACTAGAAGTTTCACCGAAGTTCTAACTTGGCATCAAAGTGAATGACAACTTTGATATGTGTCTGTTTATTGGTTTCAAGCCAATTTTATAACTTTCAAACTTCTTACTAAAGATTCCATTGCCTCAGAAGTGTATTTTCCATCACAGGCCACAGATTCTGTTTATCTTTAATGAAAGCAGCCTGCAGCTTTAAAGGATTACTCTAATTCAAAAAGCCTTTTGGCCTTCACAGTTCTGGTAAGATTTGACCAGTTTCTGAACTTCTGCCTACAGCATGCTGCATTTCATTGAACTTTCTTGCTACCGCCATGCGTGGAACAGCATTCACAAATCTCAACCACAAATTGCACTTCTTTCGAAAGCAGCGAAAGGAAGAGAGAGGCAAAAACGATCAGGAGCGCTCCCTTCCAGCCCCTCATAGGAGATTTTCTTCCTTTAGGCCTCATCGCAGCCTCACTCTTACTTCAGATCATAGCGTCACACAAACCCCACTGTTCGATGTCTATGACTTTCTCCTCAGCAATTGCTGCTTCACTCTCCCGTGACTTATCAGACCCTCTCTTTCTTTTCCTAAGTGTAGACTGTCAATCTCACCTTGGTAACTGTGGCCACTCTCTCCCTACCAACCAGTGCCTTTCTTTATCCTTAGTCACTGACTCTCTCAGGCCCTCAGGCAGTTTGCACTGTCTCGCCACACTTGCCGGCAGCAGCCTCTCTGAGGTCCTTCCTAATATAGTACCTCTCATTATCCTTGTCAAGGCCCCTGATTGTGGCTGTCTGATACGCCATTTCCCACCATGTTTCAGCATTTTGCACTCCAGGTCTGGCTAGATGCCTCAGCTGTTTACCACATTCATAAACTTCATAAAGGAAATGAGGACACTTTGTTAAAAATAATTTGATTGTTTAGCAAGATTAACGCACAGCCATAGGAGGTAATGTACTGGTATGACTTATGGGTTAACTAATGGAGAGAATAAAAGAATCAAGGATTTTGGGGAAAATACAGGAATGTGAAGTTGAAGACTGTGAAATCAACCATTGAGTAGACTCATTGGGAGGAAGGCCTTCTTCTGCTCTCAATTCTTATGGTCATAAAAGGAAATGAAGAGTTCCCCTTTACTGGAAGCATCTCAAATACTGCCTTGTTACAGGACCTATGACCTGGGAGTTGTTCCCTGTTTGCTTGTGAATGAGATTGACCTGCTCTTCAGCAATAACTCAGTGGGATTAAGGTAATAGCATCCCCAGTAGTGTTTAAGAAGCTAGTTGAGGTCAGGGAGACCACTCAGCTACTGAAGAAAGTGCCTGGCATTTTCCATGACTGTGTGGTCATACATTTTAAGGCCGGACAGTTGAGGCCAAGGTGTATTAGTAATCCAGAAACCTTAGGCTATTGCTCTAGGACATGGGTTCAATGATGGCAAGTAGTGAAATTAAAAGCTAGCCTAATGGCAACCATGTAACCACTGTCAATTATAACAACGCATCTGGTTCACTAATGCCCTTTAGGAAAGAAAATCTTCCATCTTCTGATCTGGCCTACGCATGACTGTGTATCTACAGTGATATGGTTCACTTATTGAATATCATCTAATCAATTCAGGTTAGGAAATTAAAGGCTATACTTATATGGTATAACTAATGACACCCACGCTGATGAATAAATAAAAACGAAACGAAACAAAACAACAGTTTGGTTATCTTTTTTTCAGGAGTTGATAAGACACCAAGGAAGTAATATAGTGATCACAACTTCCTGACCATTACTATAGTCATGGACAGGGATAGGAGCAGACGGTATGGGAAAATAATTAATTGGGGAGAATAATTACAATGCTATTAGGCAAGAACTGCAGGGCATAAATTTGGAACAGATGTTCTCAGGGACAGAAATGTGGAGGTTATTTAGGGAGCAGTCGCTACGACTACTGGATAGGTTTGTTCCACTGAGGTAAGGAAGGTATGGTAATGTGAAGGAACCTTGAATGACAAGACATGTGGAACATCTAGTCAAGAGGAAGAAGGAAGCTTACTTAATGTTGAGGAAGCAAGGATCAGACAAGGCTCTTGAGGGTTACAAGGTAGCCAGGAAGGAACTGGAAAATGGACTTAGGAAAGCTAAGTATGAAAAAGCCTTAGCGGGTAGGATTAAGGAAAACCCCAATAAATTCTATGCTTATGTGAGGAACAAGAGGATGGCTAGAGTGAAGGTAGGGCCAATCAGAGATAGTGGAGGGAACTTGTGTGTGGAGTCGGAGGAGGTAGGGGATGTCCTTAATGAATACATTGCTGGAGTATTCACCAGTAAAAGGGACCTTGATGTTTGTGATGACAGCATGAAACAGGCAGATATGCTTGAACAGGATGATGTTAGGAAGGAGGATGTGCTAGAAATTTTGAAAAACATGAGGATAGATAAGTCCCCTGGGCCAGACAGGATATACCCAAGGTAACTGCAGGAAGTGAAGGAAGAGATTGCTGCCCCTTTGGCAATGATCTTTGCATCCTCACTGTCCACTGGAGTAGTACCACATGATTAGAGGGTGGCAAATGTCATTCCCTTGTTCAAGAAAGTGAATAGGGATAACCCTGGGAATTACAGACCAGTCAGTCTTACTTCTGTGGTGGGCAAATTATTGGAGAGGATTCTGAGAGATTGTATTTGTGATTATTTGGAAAAGCACACTTTGATTAGAAATAGTCAGCATGGCTTTCTGAGGGGCAGGTCATGCCTCACAAGTCTTATTGAATTATTTGAGGATGTGACAAAACACATTGATTAAGGCAGAGCAGTGGATGTGGTGTATATGGATTTTAGCAAGGCATTTGATAAAGTTCCCCATGGTAGGCTTATTCAGAAAGTAAGGAGGCATGAGATTCAGGGAAATTTGGCTGTCTGGATACCGAGTTGGCTGTCCAATAGAAGACAGAGGGTGGTAGTAGATGGAAAGTATTCAGCCTGGAGCTTGGTGACCAGTGGTGTTCCACAGGGATCTGTTCTGGGACCTCTGTTCTTTGTGATCTTTATAAATGACTTGGATGAGGAAGTGGAAGGGTGGGTTAGTAAATATGCTGATGACACAAAGGTTGGTGGAGTTGTGGACAGTGTGGAGGGCTGTTGTAGGTTGCAATGGGATATTGACAGGATGCAGAGCTGGGCAAAAAAGTGGCAGATGGAATTCAACCCAGAAAAATGTGAAATGATTCATTTTGGAATATCGAATTTGAATGCAGAATCTGTATTGTCTGGTTAATGGCAGGATTCTTGGCAGTGTGGAGGAACAGAGGGATCTTGGGGTCCATGTCCATAGATCCCTCAAAGTTGCCACCCAAGTTGATTGGGTTGTTAAGAAGGCATATGGTGTGTTGGCTTTCATTGGCAGGGGAGTTGAGTTTAAGAGCCGCGAGGTTATGCTGCTGCTCTATTAAACCCTGGTTAGACCACACTTGTAATGTTGTGTTCAGTTCTGGTCATCTCGTTATAGGAAGGTTGTGGAAGCTTTACAGAGGGTGCAGAGGAGATTTACCAGGAAGCTGCCTGGAGTGGAGGGCAGGTCTAATGAGGAAAGGTTGAGGGAGCTATGGCTTTTTTCATTGGAACGAAGAAGGATGAGAGATGACTTGATGGAGGTGTCCAAGATGATGAGAGGCATAGATAAAGTAGATACCCAGAGAATCTTTTCCAGGGCGGAAATGACTATTACAAAGGGGCATAATTTTAAGGTGAATGGAGGAAGGTATTGGGGAAATGTCAGAGGTAGGTTCTTTACACAGAGAGTGATAGGCACTTGGAATGCGCTGCCGGCAGTGGTAGTGGAGTCAGATACATTAGAGACATTTAAGCGACTCTTAGATAGGCACATGGATGATAATATAATGTCGGGTATGTAGGCTAGTTTGATCTTAGTAGGATAATAGGTCGGCACAACATCATGGGCCAAAGGGCCTGTACTGTGCTGTACTATTCTATGATCTATGTTCTACGTTCTATAATAAGTGGACCTTGCCTGGTAACAAGCCAGTGGGCAGACCTGCTGACAAAACATGGCATCAAAGACGGTAGCAATCCATGAATGCTATTGCATTAAAAACGAGTTGCTGATCAAGAAATGGAAAAGACTCATAGACCTGCACATCAGGGGCGTATGATGTTCCATCTGGAATTGGTGCTGCAGAGGTACCTTCGGGAAATATTACGGCTAACTCACAAAATACCAATTTTGCTGAGCATGTTGGTATATTAAGAACTCAGTGTATCAGTCAGCACTTTTAGTGGCCACAGCTCCACAGGAATGCAGAACTTGCCACATCAGCCAGATGTCCAAAATGCAATAAGGCCTGCATCCTACATTCCTGCTAAACCGTGTCTCCACTCAGAAACTCCACTCAGGCCATTGAGTGATTCCCACTTCTAGACGCTGCCAGACATGAACTTTGGGGGCTGCACAGTGGCAAAAAGAAAATAAAAGGAACTTTGCCTACACCAGCTTTTGAGAAATATTTCTGCAAGGTGCTAGCAGGCTGTGTAGGAACCTTGCCTGAAACAAAATGGGGTGACCAGTACATCCTTGTCATCAAGGATGTGGCTACCTAGTCCGCTGACATTGTTCCCCCAAATAGTGATGAGGGAATTGGCCCAATTCATCACCTGGTATAGCCTGCCCACTGAGATCCAGTTGCAAAAGGCTCAAATCTTACGTCAAAGTTTTCCAGTCAGTCACAAACAACATGGGTGTGACTCAGGAGAGGCTTCTGTGTATCATCTGTTGTCACAAACCAGTGCCACTAAAAGCAATGGTCCCGGCATCCTGCCCATGAGTACCCCATGACTAGTTTAAAGGACTAGATCTTCTTCTGTTTGCCACCAAGGGCTCATCCAATGACTCCACCGGTTTTACTCCATTTGGTTTAGTTTACGGGCACAACATGCAACAGCTTTTGAAATGGCTCATGGAGAGGTTTCTAAACCAGAAGGTGGGAATATCCATCTTAGACTGCTTAACGGAGTTCCAAGAGTGACTCCTGCAATCATGTGAACTGGCCCAAGGACAAAATCTCCTCAACCATGTCAAGAAAAAAAAGGCTGGGAGCGGTAAACGAGGGACTCACATGTTGAGCTCTTATCAAAGTCAGGTGAGCCCTTAAAGGCTCAGTTCAGTGGCAAATACAGAGTAACTGAGAAGATTGGGCAAGTGAATTATCCAATTGAGACCACAGATCAAAGAGAAAAGAAGACTAAGGCTGTGATAATGATAAAGCCATACCACTAGTAGGAAGAGGGCAAGCAGGTAACAGTCTGTGCCATTGCTACCCATATAGAGGGTGAGTGTAGCAGCGGAATGAATTGGGCCAAATGTCAGTAAGTCCTACATTTAATCCCTGACTTCCCAGCCAACCAATACAGAAATACAGCAAATGTAATATTCACTCACGTAGATGCAGAAAAGCAAGCTGAACTGACAAGGCTCCTTATTCCATTTAGGAGTTTTGCAGCGATGAGCCAAGCAGCACCACAAAACAGAAAATTAGGAGGTTATTTAGAATATGTGCGTTCTTCCAAAAGTTCAACCTACATTTCATTATAACACACAAACCACTGTGCACAGCTAAAAATAAAGTTAGTGGTGACTGAGAAATACCAAATGCTTCAGAAAAGCCAAAAACCATTTTAATAAGTGAGCCTCAGCATTCGACTCCAAACTTTGAATTAGCCTTTAAAGTAGCCATTGCTGTAGTGAGAGTAAGGTAGGCCTGGCATCTTTCAGGAAGATGAGTTCGGAATGGAGAGATCAATCAGTACTTCTGCTAAAAAAAAAGAGAATAGAAGGAAAATTTTACACATGACTTTCAAACACTTGGACATATATGGTTAAAATGAGACAGCACAGTCTGTACTGACCACAATTTGTCATCCTTTGTGGAAAAGGTTGAAGCCCAAAAATGCCAGGTAATTCTGTTTGATTTGCTCTTTCAACAATACCGCTTAATATATCACATATCTTGCTGGAAAATCAAATTTGACTGTAGATTTTGTTTGAATCAATCTGTTCAGGTGTCTAATAAAAATATTTATTAGAAAATGTATGAAATATATGAGTGTATATAAATATATATTGGACACCTCTAGAGAAGGTGGAACTTGAACACAGGCCTCCTGACTCAGATAATGTTTGGACATGTCAAACTATAATTAGAATATATGTACATTTTTTTTTAAAAGAAAAGTTAATACAACCAAAACTTGATTGCAGATGTAAATTCACTGGCTGCTTGAGCAAGAAACTCTGGAATGTGACACCTGATTGAGGTTTCAAAGTAGTTTTACAGGAAGTAAGTGCCCTGCAAACTGAACTTACATCCTCCTAGGTGTATCTCAGGCTGAATTTGATGGTCTAAAAAGGCAGTCTGAGTAAAAGACATTTTTACCCCCATTTTCTCCTTGCCCCTTTCAAAGATTTACAGGAACAAGGGTTAAAAGTGAGCATTAACCCTGATCTGTCTGTGTTAGTGGTTTAAAATTCCTATGTGTGGACTGTGAGAATCATGGAGCTGAGAACAGCCATTTAAACACACCTGAACTGCAGGTAAAGCTAGGAAAAACATTCTGTTTCTCCCTCTGAATGCTTCCAGACAGTCACTGCCGAAAGGACTCAGGACAAAAATGTTTAATTAGCCTACAAATCCAGGAATGATGAAATTGATTGGTCAACTACCAACAACGATGTTATCAACATTTGCAGCAATGGCTGCAATGTTTAACTGGCCCCTCTTCACAATCAGTTCAGAAACTGGTTTGTACATTATTTTTACTTGTATCTCTTCAGACTCACCTATTATTTGAAATCTGAGTGTAATTGTGTTGAATTACTAATTGTTCTCATGTTAAATAATGAATATGCTCATTCTTTCTGTTCATTCAAGAAAGCCTGATTAATTAAGATCCTGTTAAAACATAAGCATGTTTGCGTCTGGAAGAAAGTATCCACAAAAGAAGGGATGCATTTCAAATTAAGCTTGTAAGAATTAACCAAAGGAGCAGGTGAATATCCAAAAGGACCCAGGTCATTCCTCCTCACCAGGAGCTTTATGGTTTGAGGTATACTGTTTGAAACCATAACAAATTGGATTAACTTTACTGCAGTCTGGCTTCAATATTTTAAATATGCTCTTTTTTATTGAAGTAGAACAGTAGGTTTCATGAGATTGGCTATTTGTATAGGCAAATCAGCCACAGATGTATTTAAGGCAAAGCAGAATCAAGACTCTTAAGGGACTTGGCGATGTGGAAGTTATTTTCTCTTGTGCAAGAGCCTAGGACCAGAATACACAATCTCAGAGTGTGGGGTTGCATACTTAAGATAGAGATGAGGTGGAATTTCTTCTCTCGGAGGGTAATGAACTGAGGAATTCTTTACCACAGAGGGCTGTCAATGCTCAATCATTAGGCAACTTGGAGGCTGAAATTGACAGATTTTTGATTAGTAATCGATTGAAGGGTTATGGACTGCACACAGGAATGTGGAGTGAAGTGTGAGATGAGATCAGCTATGATCTCATTGAATGGCAGATCATGGGCTGAATGGCCTATCTGCTCCTACATTTTATGTTCTTATAGTCTTAAGTAGCAAAATAACCTACTCCTTCTTCTAACTCATATGTTTGTATTTGTGAAGAGATGAAGTATCAAAAGCAAAACCTTGGAAATATCTCTTCCAAAGATATAAGAACTTCAGAACTATGATCAGCCCATTGCGCCTATTCCAGCATTCAATATGGTCATGGCTGTTCTCATGTCATATTAACTCCACTTTTCTGCTCACTCTCCATAACCCTTCAACTCATTACTTAGTAAAAATAGGTCTGTCTATCTCCTCCTAAAATTAGCATCCACTGCACTCGGAATTCCAAGATTCACAACCCGTTGAGAGAAATAATTTCTCCCTATCTTGGTTCAAATTTGTCAACCCCCTTTAACATCTTATATACCTCAATTAGACCTTTTCTCATTCTTCTAAACTCCAGAGAGTTTATGCCTAAACTCCTCAATCTCTCATCATATAGCAAACCCCTGTGGAATCTCTGGAATCAATTTAGTGAACCTCCTCTGAACTGTCTCATTCCCCCTCAAGGTGATCAAGATTGCATGCACCACTCCAGGTACAGTCTAACTAATGCCTTGCACAGTTTCAGCAACGTTTATCTACTTTTATGCTCTATTCCTTTAGTAATAAATGCTAAAATTCTATTTGTTTGCCTTATTATCTGCTGTATCTGCATACTAGGCTTCTGTGATTGATACATGAGGACACACGGTTCCTCTACACAGGAACATTCAGATATTAAATTGCCTTGCTAGTCCTCTGAACCAAATTCATAACCTCACATTTATCCACATTAAACTTCAGTTGCAAAATTTTGGCCCAATCACCTAACCTATCCATATCCATTTGTAAATTTCTTATTTCTTCATTGTAACTAATTTTCCCATCTCTTATAGTGTTATCTGCAAGCTTGGCTACTGTACCTTCTATACGTCTATCCAAGTCATTAATATGGATTGGAAATAGTTGAACCCCAAGGACTAAATCCCGTGACATCTCACTAGTAATATCTTGCTCACCAGAAAAAAAGACCAACTTATCCAGTTCTGAGGAAGGGTCACCAGACCCGAAACGTTAACTCTGTTTTTTTCCTTCACAGACGCTGCCAGACCTGCTGAGTTTTTCCAACAATTTTGTTTTTGTCCCTGATTTACAGCATCTGCAGTTCTTTTGGGTTTTTTTTTCCCAACTCCCCACTTGGTTGGCCACGCTAATAAATTACCCTGAGCCCCAAAAACCTTAGTTTTTGCATTAACCTTTTGTGCAGCGCATTAACAAATGCCTTGTGGAATTCCAGATATATCACAATTACAGGATTCCCATTATCCACTTTGCTTGTTATATTTTTAAAGAACTCTAGCAAATACATCAAACATGATTTACCTTTCATAAAATCACACTGACTCTAATGGATTGTATTTTGAATTTCCTAATGTCCTGTTATTTCCTTAAGACTAGATTCTAATTATGTCCTAACAATAGATGTTAAACAAACTAGCCCATAATTTTCTCTTTTCTGCCTCCCTATTTCTGTTTGAAAAGAGGTACTATATTTACAATTTTCAAATCCACTGAATGCTTTCCCACATCCAGGAAATTTTGGAATATTATAAACAATTGATTCACTAACTTTGCTGCCACTTCCTTTAAGGCCTTTATGAATGGACCTCTCATATATTACAGTTGATCTTTCCCCACTCCTTCTCTGTAGTTGTAACACTATATTCTGTATTCTGCTCTATTGCCCTGATGTACTTATGTTGGGCATGATTTGTCTGGTCAGCATGCAAAACAACACTTTTCACTGTATCTTGGTACATGTAACAATAATAAATCAAACCTTTGGATGTAGGCCATTGGGCCGTAGGAAATTGTTTGCCTCTAACATCAATAGTTTGCTCACTTTTTCCGTATTGATGACGATTATTCCAAGTTCCTCCATTTCCATAACCTCTGCATTTTCTGTTACTATTGGGATAGTACTCATGTCTTCCATCATGAAAACTGAGGCAAAATACTGATTTAGTGTATGCACCATTTCTATGTTTCCCATTATTATCTCCTTAGTCTTATTGTCCAAGGATTCTACATTCACTTTAACTACTCTCTTCCCTTTTATATACTCAACAGGAGCTTTTGTTATCCATTTTTATATTCTGTGCTGGTTTTCTTTCATAATTAATCCTTGCTCTTTTTATTAATTATTTTAGAGCACTCTGTTGATCTTGAAAAATTTTCCAATCTTCCAGCTTGCCACCAGCTTTTGCAATATGATATATCTTAGCTTTTGTGTTAATCTTGTCTTTAACTTCCTTGCTTGTTGCTAAACGTTTTTCCCCCTCTCTAATAATCTTTCTTCCTCTCTGGAATATATATCAGTTGGGAAAAATTGAATATATTCTTTAACACCTGCCACTGTTAATAAACTTTCCTACTTCCTGCCCAGTCTACTAGGGCCAAATCTGTCCTCATGTCAATGTAATTACCTTTGTTTATGCAAGTGCGTGACTCCAATTTCTCACATTCCAACTGAATTTGAATTTCTAGTGTGCTATGATCACTCTTTCCTCAAGGATCTTTTATTATGATATCTTTTATTATCTTACATTAATTAAATCCACCTCACTGCGTAATACCAAATCCAGAATAGCCTGCTTTCTGGTTGGTTCCCCAACATATTGGTCTAAGAAACAATACACAATATATTCAATGAACTCTTCCTTGTTGTTAATCTTGTCAATTAGATTAATCCAGTCTAGATGCATATTAAAATCACCCAAGATTATTCTTGTACCTTTCTTGCAAGCCCCACTATTTTCTAGCTTATAATGTGCCCTACTGTGGAACTACTATTTGGAGACCTATAGATTACTTCCACCAGGCAGTTCATTCCCTTGCTATTTCTTACTTCTACCTAGACTGATTCTACATCCTAATTTCTAGCGCTTGTATCATTTTTTGCGATAGCACTGATCTCTTCCTTTACTAGCAAAGCTACACCACTCTTCTTTCTTCCTGTATATCCACCCAAAGCATTGAAAACACTTGGATACTCAATTCCCGAAATTGCTCACCCTGAAACCACGGCTCAGTAATTGCCAATGATTTGAGACTGCTCCTCGAAGCTAACTTCATTTGTTAACCCGCACATTATAGAGACAAGAATAATATGCTTTACAAAAATCAAACAAATTCCTTCCAAGAAATAAATCTAAACCAAATGCAATTTCCATAGTACTGATGTAATCTTTGTACATCAATGAAGCATTTTTTTCTGTGTGACTCAGACTTTCCAAAGGTATTCTCAGAATAATTCAACACAGGTTTTAGTATGTATTCTGTGCCAAATGAAAAGTGAAAATTTCTTTCAATTATAAATAGAAGACAGTAGGGCTACAAAGGCATAAGAGAAGGAAAGTGGAGCAACCAAATTTACTTCGGTAATCCAAGAGTGATACTCTGACCCCAATTTTAATTTGTAGGGAAACTAGAAAAGAGTTTCCTCATTCCGTACATTTAATGGCAAAATGAGGTTGACTAAACTTGCTGTCTCCTATCCCACTTAGTGCCAAAAGCATGATACAATTGTTACCCGGGTACACTTTGCAAATAATTCAGAAAAACAATGCAGTAATTCTACAGAAATAGATATGGTTATGTGTTCAAAAATGCACAGGGAAGCAAAACTTCATTTGAGAAGATAGTTTGTGAATGTTATTGCTAAAAGCTAACAATAGCTTTATGTACACATCTCTCACTGATAACTATAACCAGGTGATCCTTCAGCATAATGTCGAAGCAGTTCCTTCATTATTCATGTTATGATACATTGCATGTGACCTTGTTTGACTGTCAACATTCCCCTGTTAACATCAGGAAGTTGACATAGTTTATAGAGTTGATTCTGAGTTTGTAAAGTCCCTCAGTTTGGGAATACAAAGATGCCTTAATAAAACTGTGGTGAAATTTTCCCATTTTCAGTAAAATCAAGTGATACTCATTTGACACAGTCTGTCATGGTTGGGAGTGACTTTTCTCAAACAATTTTCTGCCCTTCACTTCATTAAATATACAACTGAGCTCTTAGAATCACTACAGAGTGGAAGCAGACCATTCAGCCCATTGAGTCCACACCGGACATCCGAAGAGCATCCCACCCAGGTGCACCATCCTTACTCTATCTCTGTAACCCTGCATTTTCATGGCTAATCCACCCAGACTACACATCCCTGGACACTATGGGGCAATTTTAACGTGGTCAATCCACCTAACCTGCACATCTTTGGACCATGGGAGGAAAGCAAAACACCCGGATGAAATCCATGGAGAAACAGGGCGATTGTGTAAACTCCACACAGTCAGTTGCCCGAGGTGGAATTGAACCCGGGTTCCTGAGATTGTGAGGCAACAATTATAATGACTGAGCCACTGCGCCGCACCCACTTGCCCCTCACCTCCCCCGGATGCCTTTTTCGAGGAATCATGTGGCTGGGGAGGCTGAAGGACTAATCATTGCCAGGACCAGTCAATGTTCTTATCACTGGTCACATAGAAAACACTAGCTGCCCACCAATTCAGATGCTGCAAGCTAGGAACAACATCTCACACTGTACTTCTGACAGTTAACATTGACGACATAGCCCTAAGGAAATAAAAAACTCAATCTCACTTTGCAGACACAGGCCACATCAACAGACACAGCCAGCATATATAAGCAAATTGCAGCCCAGATCAGTGCTGTGTTCCAAGTGAAACAGGATGCCAGTGTGTCAGAAGAAGTTCAATGATCTTCCGCACTTTCGTGATGATACGTCACTATCTTCTCCCTGCTATAACAACTTTACCTCTACCTCACACTCACACGGCCACCATTAATTCTATCTCTGGACCTGCACATGCATCCCACCAATGGTCTACAATTCTCAGTATTGCATGAATTATAGCAATGACTCACTTCATCCTTCCAAAATAATAACTATACATCCCCTCTGCACATCCTAGTTACTCATTAGGGATGCCTCATCACATCTGCTCCTTCTCTTTGACTCATTACAGTAAACATTTGACCCCCCGCACCCCCAGGCTAATGTCTAAACAGCACCCGAGCTGACCTCCCTGATATCCCCAGATGGCTTGCACTTGACTGGTAATGTGGTATGATGTGGGAATTGTAAAGATATTCATTTTGTCAGAAAGAATAGGGGAATTGAATGTTATTTAAATGTAGGAAGCTACAGGCTCGCAAATCCTCATCGATGAGTCACAAAACGCCAGTGTCCAAGTTCAGTGAGTAATAGGAAAGGCAAATATATTGCTGGCCTTTATTTCAAAGTATAAACGTGTGTGTATGTGTGTGTGTGTGGGAGGGGGGGAGGATTGCGGGTGGCGGATGGTGGTGGGGGCAGGTGCATGGGGTGGGGTGGTCGCTATTGAAGGAACTAAACAGAGCACAGCTGCAATAATATGAACAGTTTTGCACCCCTTATCTACAGAAAGGTGTATTGGGATTGGAGGCAGGCCAGAGAAGGTCTGGTGGGACAGTCTACTGGAGAGATGTTTGATAGGTTGGGCCTTTACTTATCAGACTTGAGGAGAATGAGAAGTGATCGTATTGAAACATACAAGATTCCTAGGAATCTTGACAGGGTAGAGTCAGAAAGGTTGTTTCTACTTTTGAAGTAGTGTGAGACCAGACAGCATAATCTCAGAAAAAGGAATTAAGATAGAGTGGAGGAGGATGCTCTTTATTCAGATGGTTGTGAATTTATCAAAGAGGGCCAAAAAGTTTGGGTCATCAAGTATATTGAAGACTAAAATAGATTTTTACCAGCAAGACAGTCAAGGGTTATGAGGAAAAGGCAGCAAAGTGGAGTGGAGGATTATCGGGTCAGCCATGATCTCACTGAATGGCAGAGCAGACTCAATTGGCTGAATGGCCTACTTCTACTCTGGCGTTTTATGGTCTTATGGACCTGCAGCACTGTCTGTGCCTAACTCCCCAATTTGTAAAGTCACGAATCCCTGAACTCTAGAAAGACTCAGTGCTTGAGAGACCCTGACCAACCGCCTGGTGTATAAACAGAAAGTCCCTTGACTGACTGTGGCTATAGCCCTTTATTCACTCCACTGAGGCCAGCTCCCCTTTGGCTTTCGTAAATGATCATTTGATTGAAGAACATGTAGCATCCTAAACAGCTGGAACATGCTGCAGTTGAAACATAGACATAACATTGCAGTGCAGCACCATATAAGTTCCTCATCTGTCGGATGGATTAACTGTTCAGTCCTGCCCATCATGAGCTACCTGCCTGACGAAAAAAAAACGATACTAGTCACAGAGGCTGGAAGCCTGTTATGGACACCAAACAGCCTGTGCACTAAGAAAGTAATGTGACGCATGCAGAGGCTGGTAGCCCATAAGTCAGTGTTGAAGTCAGTGAGTTTGCGCTATGAAAGCAATGTGTCATAGACAGAGGAGGCAGCATCAAATTAAGCTCAAATTGTGTGTGTGTGTGTGTGTGTGTGTGTGTGTCTCTGTGTGTGTGTGCGTGTGCGTGTGTGTGTGTGTGTCATTGCACACACAGCAATTTTGCAGAAGCATGAAGGTGTCCCTCAGTTCCAAAGTAAAATACAGAAGAGTTGCAATGGTTTCTGAGTTGCTGTGTGAACAGGCACAATGATGTGGTGATGCCTCAGTTTTGCTGATGCTAACTTGCATAGGCTAAGGGTTGTGGAGGATATTGGCCACACAGCATACAGGGACAGTGTGGTGAGTACACAACTGGATGATGTTTGGAATAAGGATTTGGTGAGCTGCAACTTCCAACTACCCGTTCTGATTTACATGACTGGAATTTACATCAGAAATAGTTTCTTTGTGGAGGTAAGGAGAAATGGAAGTGGCAAATAAACAAGGAGAGTTGGAGCTTTATTGACATGCAAAAGAATGAGAATGATTTTGCTACTGGTCAATGGTGAGATTCTGAAATCATGAATTAAGTCTTGCAGGAAAAGTCATCAAATGTTTTCTCAGCATTAGAATTCTGTTCTTTTCATTCTCTTGGTATTTTCCAACCCTTCTCACCAATGTCATGCCCCACTATGGAGGGGGAAATCCTCACTCAGTAAACTTCACCATCCTGTCACTCACTGCAAAAATTTACTCAGATTTTACCTGTACTTTAAACATTTTCTTAGCTGGAGCAATGAGGAAGTTCACATGGACACAATAAGAACATAAGGACCTGATAGGAGACTGTCTTTTATTGTAATTTTTGAAATGGAAAAGAAAGCTGCATAATTCTGGCATGGCAGCATGTGGCATGTTTCAGAAATGGTTAATCGTTATAGCTTGACATTGACACCATGGCACAAGATGAACAATAAGCAAGCTATGAAAAAAACTAAAATATATGCATCGGACTTGGCCTGTATACAATCAGCCATACTTTGGAAAATTTGTGTACTGGAGTCACATCCACTCATCTCTGAATGTTGGATGCTAGGGCTTAACGTACAGCTCCCATAACTAGTATTCAAACAACAAAAATGGAAATCATTATAAATTCCACATTTACCTTTTTACAGTTGGCATTTGCCTGCCTGCACATGGTTAGGAAAGATTCCCGATGGGATGAGTCACTAAAACCTGCTGAGACACAGAACATACCTCTGAATTGTTTTCTGTCTGCTGGCCATTTCCACTGAGAAAACAGCAAAAAATGTCAGTATTTTTCCATTTTCTGTTGATCCAAATCTTAGTGGAAAACTCGAACAGGTTATTGGCTCAGCCTTCCATGATAAACATACATCCTTCTCAAGGTATCTCTCAGGTTGCATAAACAGACGATCTAAAAAGAACCTTTGTTTAAATTAGGTCAGGTCAGTTTTCCAAAACTTCTAGGACACTGTGATTTTACCCAAATGTCAGTGTTTAAAATGAAATGAATAAATATCGTATGTAACACACTCCAGATGTATAAGACTTGTGGAAACTGGAGTTCATTTCATTTTCAGATACATCAATTTTTTTGTAATCATATAGGGGCCACAGACCTAAGATGAACCAAAGTTATCTCAAATTCCTTAGACTATTAGTCAATGCATTTAAAATCTGGGAACAAAACTACATATCTAAAATAACTGAAGCATATCACTTACGGCTTAGAAGTCAAGCACAGTAGACAAGATATTATAACCACACTGTGGGAGACTCAAACAAAATGCCAATGCTTATTCTATTTTGCATTAGAAATACAAAGGAAAAATATGGCTGTCTAATTCATTCTTTACCCATTAATTGCATCCACCTCCCTGACAACTATCTAAGCCTAAGCTGTTTATTAACTTAGTGGTCTATACTGAAGCTTCATCAAATGAAGGGCCCTGACTCAAAGCTTTGACTCTCCTGCTCTTCTGAACTGCTGTGTTCTTCCAGCTCCACACTGTATTGACTCTGACTCCGGCATCTGCAGTTCTTGTTATCTCCTACTTTCACCTTTGTATATCATGTACCTTCACAATTACCTCAATCCATAACTGCTGAAATTTTTATCCACGCTTTTGATCTGTTCTGACCTGATGACTCCAATCTTCTCTTATTGGCTTTCCACCATCTATAAACTTCAAATGTTGCAGATATCTTAACTTCCACTAAGTTCTATTCCTCCTTCAACATTATGCTAACAACTGCATTGGCTCCTAATTCAAGATAACAAGGTGTGGAGCTGGATGAACACAGCAGGCCAAGCAGCATCATAGGAGCAGGAAAGCTTGACGTTTCGGGCCTAGACCCTTCTCCAGCAACTGCAGTACCTATTATCTCTGGCTCCTAATTCAACTTGCTTTGATTTTTAAAATTGAAACTTGGATCCTAATTCTAAACGAAAGAAACTACGATGATATCAGAGGTGAGTTAGTTGTGATAGACTGATAACCTCATTAAAAGTTATTACAGTGGATGTGTTATGGATATTATCTAAGGAACAAATGCATGCATTTCAACAGTTACAGATTCCTTTCAGGTGAACAACACAACAGAAAAAATGACCCAGTCATGGTTAACAAAATGAACTGAGGATAACAGTTGATCCAAAAAGGAGTCAAACAAAGTTGAGTAAGAAATCAGAAGATTCGAAGTCAGAAGACTAGCAATCCTGAGAATTGAGAACAGTTTAGGATTCGGCAAAGCAGGAAAAATAGAGTATGAGAGTAAATTTGCCAGGAACATAAAAGGAGATTGTAAGAACATCTATAGTATGTAAAGACAAAGGTTAACTCTGGCAAATACGTGCACTTTGCACTCTGAAACAAGAGAATTAACAATGGAGATAAATGGAATGGAAGAGCAATTAAACAGCTACTTTATTATTTCCACAAAATAAGATACAATCTCTGGGAAATGCTATGGAGCAAGAGTCTATTGGGCAGTAGGAATGGAAGGAATTTAGTATTCGTTAAAGAAAAAGGATGCTGGGGAAATTAATGGGACTGAAAGCTGATAAATTCCTATGGCATGGTAACTTATAATCAAGGGTACTATTGGAGATGACTATGGAAATAATGGATGCAATGGCTGTCATCTTCCAAAGTTCTGCCGATTCTGAAATAATTCCTGCAGATTGGAGAGTGTCAAGTGTAAGCCCATTGTTTGAAAAAAGGGAAAGTGAGAATATCAAAAAATACTGTGGTTAGCTTTACATCAGTTGTCAACAAAATGTTGGAGTCCATTATAAATGAGCTTATAACAGGACATTAAGCATATATCAATAAGATTATATAAGGTCAACATGGATTTGTGGAAATAAATGAAAATGGAATGAAAATTACACTGACAACCAATTGGAGTTTCTGAGGACATAACAAGTAAGATAGATGAGGGAGAACAGTGGGATGTGGTGCACTTAGATTTTCAGAAGCCATATATCAGCTAATTGTAAAAAATTAAAACACATAGACTAGTGGTAATACACTGACATAGATTGAGAATTAGTTAGCAGTCAGGAAACAGAGGGTTGCAATTAATGGATTGTTTTCAGAGTGTAAACAACAGTCAAGTATAGTACTGCAAGGATCAGTGCTTGGACTCCAGCTAACCAGAATATATATCAACAATCAACCATCAAGCATGGATAAGTGTGAAGTGTTCTACTTTGGTAAATAAAAAAGAATAGAATGTCAGAGTATTAGTCAGATGGTGATAGGTTAGAAAATGTTGATGTACAAAGGGGCCTGGATATCTTGCACAATGTTCACGGAAAGCAAACAGGCAGGTGCAATAAGGAAGAAAAATGGTTTAGTTGTCTTCTTTACAACCGCATACAGTATTGTGTAAAACACCTACTTTTTTTAATTATCTATATTTCTGATTGTGTTCTTAAGTGAGAAAAGGACTATTTTAAAAACCAAGGATCGTGGAAAGTATTGCTGCATGTTTTTAAAGCAAGTTACCTGACATTTCTGGTAAATGATGTTTACATTGTTACTTATTGGTGAAGTCTAGTTTTAGGTGACTTTGAGCAAAGGGGTGTACATTAATGGAGATTTTAATAAACAAGTAGCTTATTAAGAATGGGTTCCCCATTTCCCAAAAGACAGAGGCTTTTTGCCTGCCAGCACCTTGCGATTGGCTCCCAGGTTGCTAAACAGCTTCTCAGCATGACTGTTTGTGTCAGAAGCTATTGGCTGACCAGAAATGACAGAATTTGTCTCTGCAGTAAGAACAAAAAACACTGCAAGCTTGAAAAATGCTTGAAAATTTATTATACACCAGTTGCTGGAAGTTGTAGCTATTAACCAGCCCCTCGATGCTTTCTTTCATGTGAAAGAGCCGAGAGAAGGAAGATCCAGGAGCAGCAAGTCCTAACAAGCAAAACAGACCATTTTGGTGAACTATGTGGACAGGGACCATTGGACTACCTTCCACTCTTTTCCTCAGCCCATAACTCTCACGTTTTTATTTTCTGTCTGCATATTGTGAGTAGAAGGAGTTTTATAAGGGAGCTAGAGGTTTAACTAATAGAGTTATATACCAACTGAAACAGATCCATAGGGGCCGCTATCCCATCACCAAGTCACCCTTTTATTTACACATGAACAATCCTTGACTCTAGTCTGCTTCTTCAGAGTCAGGCAGCAGAGTGTCAGAGTCTCTGTCAGCCAGGGCTCCCTGATTGGACCATATGAACATCCCAATCAGGAAACTCATTTCTATGACATCCAGCTGGCTGACCTCGTTACAATCACTACACCGACAGTTCATAGTTGTTTACATGTAGCGAGAATGTATTCACTTGTAATGAATAGTAATTCTTGTCAAGTATAGAACCTGTTCCTAAATTTTTAATTGTAGGCGTGTTAATCATGGAGGTCACGAATTCAACAATCCTAACAAAAAATATTTGCAGGCTGGGACCAGATAACAACATGAAATGAAACATTTTTGTAACAATCTTACTGGTTCACTAATATTATTCAGGGAAGGAATAAATGACCCATACTAGATTTTATCCACAATCTAAATAAATATGTGATTGGTTCCTAATGCCCTCAGGGTATGTAATGTAGAGCAGTAAAAAGAGAATGGTGCATCATTAAAATTTGCTACCTGAGGGCTGTGCAAATTGTTTTTGAGTAAACTTAAAGTAGAGATTATCTTTATTTTTTGATTATCGATAGTGTTAAAAGTTATGTGGATAGTGTGGTAGAATAGAAGGCTTTGAAGTGTGTGATTAACCATGATTATATCTAATGGTGAAGAAGGTTCAGCAGGGCGAAAGGCCTGATCCTATTCCTATGTCTGTATGCTGAACTTTCTTTCTTTACTTGTTGCTGGAAATTAATTAACTCCATGGAGATGGCAGAGAATTTGTCAGATAAATTCATGAAGAATGTAATAAAGATGATGATCAGGGCCTCCATTAGCAATTACCATCACGATTCTTTCTTCAGAGCAAACACATTATTTATATGCCTGTATATCAAAAACGAACAAATAATGTAAACTTTCAGGCCTTAAAAGTTTGTCAAAATGTCACCATTGCATATTTCCCAAAACAATTCTGTGAGGAATTCATCTAAAAAGAATGATTGCTATCTCATTAACTGGCCTATCTTCCAGCATCAGTCTTCAAATCACTGTTGTCAGCTGCCTGATCTTCCAGGGCTGAGGATCTGTCAAGAAATCTACCATCTCCATTCAATTCTTTCAAGCATTTTCCCCTGAAGGACCTGATGAGATGCATCGTAGGACATTAAAGGAAGCAACTGTAGTAATAGTGGATGCACTGGTAGTAATCTTCCAAGAATACTTAGAAAAGTTGCAGAGAATTGGAAAATTGGTAATGTAGCACAATATTCAAGAAGGAAGGGAGACAAAAACAGAAGCCAATTCATTTAACATCTGTCGTTGTGAAAATCTACAGTCTCTTATAAGAGGTTCATTAGCAGACATTTAGAAATATGTAACATCATTAGCTGTAACATAATTCACAGTGTCAACATGATTCATGAAGAGGAGATCATTCCTGACAAATCTATTAGAATTTGTTGAGATGGTAACAATTGGATTGATAAAGGGAAACAACAGATGTAGTATATTTGTATTTTCAAAAGACATTTGGTAAGGCACTGAATGTAAAGCTACTAAATAAGATAAGAACCCATGGTAAAAACCAGAAGAACTGTGGATGCTGTAAATCAGGAACAAAAACAAAGTTGCTGGAAAATCTCAGCAGGTCTGGCAGCACCTGTGAAGGAAAAATCAAAATTAACATTTCGGGTCCGGTGACCCTTTCTCAGAACAGTTTTTTCCTTCACAGATGCTGCCAGACCGGCTGAATTTAAAGAACCCATGGTGTTAGAGTAATGCATTAGCATAGAGATTGGCTAACTAATACAAGACAGAGAGCTGGGACAAAGGCAGCATTCATAGGATGGGAACCTGTAACTAGTGATGTGCCACAGAGAACAGTGCTGGGGCCATTGTTATTTACTATATGTTTCAATGATTTGAAAGAGAGAAGTGAGTGTACTATCACCAAGTTTGGGAATTGCATAAAAACAGATGAGAAGGTAAGTCAAGATTACACAAACTTTACAGGGGGATGTAGACAGGTTCAATGAATGAGCAAAAACCTTGCAGATGGAAAAATGTCAGGTTTTGTGCTTTGCAGGGATAATGGAGAAAATGAATATTATTTAAACTAAGAAATATTACAGAAAGCTGCAGCACTAGGAGATGTGGGGCCTTGTTCATGAGTCACAAAAAACTATCATAAAAGTACAGCAGACAATAGGGAAGACAAATAGAATGTTGGCTTTTACTTCAAAGGAAATGGAATATAAAAATAAGGAGGTTTTCTAAAACTCTGCAAGGCACTTGTCGGACCACACATTGAAGAATGTGATCAGTTTTGTCTAAAGAAATATAGACATTGGAGGCAGTCCAGAGAAGGTTCATTACAACGATCCCGTGTGAGGAGATGCTAAGTAGGTTGAGCTTGTATTCATTGGATAACCTCACAGCACTCAGTGTATTTAAATTTGAGAGGTGACCATAGTGAAATATATAAAATTCTTAGGACACTTGTAAAAGGAAGTTATTTTCCATTGTGGAAGAATCCAGAATCAGAGGGAACAAGTTTAGAGCAAAGGGTCAGACAGTTAGGACAGCGATGAGGAGTAATTTCTTCTCCAAAGGTTAGCGAATCTGTGAAACTCTTTAGCGCAGAGACCAGTTGAGATTGGGTCAGTAAGAATATTCAACTCTGAGACATACAGATTTTTAATCACTTTGGGAAAAAAGTAGTATCAGGAAAATGACAGGAAAGTAGGTTGAGGATTGAGGATTAGAAGATCAGCCATGATCTCTTTGAATGGTGGAACAGACTTGATGGGATGAATGGTCTACTTCTGCTCCTATATCTTATGGTTTTATGGTTAAAGAACATAATTGAGTAGGCCATGATTTCCACCACTATCCAATTGCTGTCATTACTCTTCCTTGAGAAAAATACTCACTAATTTTGGATATAAAAAGCAAACAATGCCACAACAATCAACATGTACAAAGTTTAAATTATCCACCTTGGTCTTTACAAGCAGTGGCTATCACAGAACTGCTCTTGTTCCAGTGTTTCCAAAAACCGTAACCTGATTAGTAGCTGCACACAAAGTGAATGACCACCAAGAATTTGAAGAGGTCAGTTCGGGCACCCTATTGCAACATCATTGGGAGGTTTTGGACCATGAAATCCACATTTCAGACTGCACAATCTTAGCATGGCTTAAGCAACCTGGTCAGCCTGCATTACAGTCAACTGCAAGGGCAATGGCAAAGGGGCATGACTGCAACAGGAGCACTGACATTCAAAGAAATAACAATAGATTGCTGCTTCATGATTCTAAGACTACTACCTCGAGGCAACTGATGATTGCTAAAGTAGAGAGCACTGGGCAATGGAAACAGTGTAAAAGAACCTTTCTACTGAGGAACCCAGACATACTGAGTCAGCTGCTTGAGCTTCCACTGCATCTCTTTGGAGGTCATGAGAGATGTTAGTGTCATGGCAGCTCACGGTGATTGTACTAACATTTGTGAGCTAAGTGCTACGCTGTTCTGGACACTGAATGGTAAAGGCCGGTTTCTCCACATGAGAGAGCAGGGATCCAGCATCTGCATCAAGCTAGGGGGGAGAGTCCTTCAACTCTCTAACCATGAGCTGCAAGCTTTCAGCTTAGCTGTGTATTTGGTTTATTAAAGCCAATAAGCTTTCCTCTTCTTTGAGATCTGTAGCTGTCTCCTGTATGACAGTGCTAATCATGTGACCCTGTCTCCAAGCTAGGGGCAGCTACGATCGCCCTGACTTCCGTTGTGACTGCTATCACTAGTGCCTGGTGCATGCCTTCAGAGGAAACCTTGTTTAACCTATCCTGTCAGGCAGGCTTTTAGCTGATGTCTGCAACAGTGGTAGCAACTGAAGCTGTGCTATCTTCCTTACTCTCTCCTGCTTGTAAATCCAATGAGCAAAGGGGCAGCAAGGGTGGTGATGTAATTCTTTTTCCTTATTGGGTGCCTCCGAAAGGAAGATGGATCATCTGCCTGGCCACAATGATAAATCTCAAAGTGTTAAGGTGCATTATATGTTGAAACTATAGAGGGATGTGTATCCTGAGACCATGGAATTGTATAAACTTTTAGAACTGCGCTGTGTTCTTTTAAATATTAGTTCAGTAGATTTTAGCTTTGGGCCATCATTTATTGCCCATCACTCGATATCTCAAGAAGATGGCGTTGAGCAGCTTTCTGAATCACTACAGTCCATTTGATGTGGCTGCATGCATCATGTTGCAAGGGAGATCATTCCAGGATTTTGAACTAATGACAGGAAAGGAATGGTGACATAGGTCCAAGTCATGATACTGAATGGCTTGAAAGGGAAAGTATTATGGTGGTGTTCTCATGTATCATGTATCTTTCATTTAGTGCATCTTGAAGCTGCAATTGTGCATCAGTAGTTGAGGGAATGAATGTAAATGTTCCGGCTGATGTAAAGCTTCGAGTGCTTTTGGAACCAGGTAAGTGGGCAGTATTCCATCACAATCTTGACTTGTGTCTTGTTAATTCTGAATAGGAGATATAGAGGGGAGTTACTCAGTGTCGAATTCCTAGCCTCTGAAATGCACTTGCAGCCACAATATTTATATGGCTGGTTCAGTTCAGTTTCTAATCCAAGGTAATCTCCCAGATGTTGCTCGTAGGAGAGTCAGAGATGGTAATACCATTGAATGTCAAAGGAAATAGTTAGATTCTGTCTCAATGGAAATAGCCAATATCTGGCATTTGTGTGACATGAATGTTACTTACCACTTGTGCGCCCAAATCAGCATATTATCCAAATCTGCTGCATTGGGCCTTGACTGCTTCTGCAGCTGAGGAGTTGTGAATTGTGCTGAATGGCATGCAGTCATTAGTGAACATTCCTTCTTCCAATCTTTTGATTCAGAGAAAGTCATCAATAAAAAGCAGCTGTTAATGTTTGGGTTGAGGACACTACCCTGAGGAACTCTTGTGGTATGTCCTGGAGCTGAGATGACTGACGTCCAACAGCCACAACTATTTCCCTTTGTACTAAGTATGACCCTAAGTAGTGGAGAGTTTGAGTGGAGAATTTTCCCCTGATTCCCACTGAGACTAGGTCTGCTAGTGCTTTTTGATGCCACACTTGGACAAATGTGGCCATGATGTCAAATGCAGTCACTTTCACCTCACCTCTGGAATTCAGCTCTTTGTCTGGCCCTAGCAGAATCCAAACTGGGCTTCAGTGGTCAGGTTATTGCTACTGATTAGTATCTTAAAAAATACCTGGCAGATCTAAAAGTTTACGCACTTCCATGGCCCATAGCATACTTATCCCTCTGTAATTACTACAGATGTTGCGCCTTAACACTTTGAGATTTATCATTGCTCTCAGGAGGATGATCCACCTTGCTTTTTGAGGATTCAAATGAAGAAAAGAATTACCTCAGCATCCTTGCTGTCCCTTTGTTTATTGGACTTACAGGCAGAAGACAGTGAGGAAGGTGGTATGGGTTTAATTGCTACCACTTTTGCAGATGTCAGCTAAAAGCTTGTTTGAGCGGGCAGGTTAAAAGAGGTATCCTCTGAAAGCATGCACCAGGCACTAGTGACAGCAGTCACAGTGGAAGTCAGGGCCATCACAAGTCCCCATTGCTAGGAGACAAGGTCACATGATTATTACTATCATTGAGGAGTCAGATGAGGATCTCATAAAAGAATAAGGCTGATTGGGGTTAATAAATCAAATGCTGGGTGCACTATATGTCTCACCTGAATGCTCCCAGCTCACAGTTAGTGGGCTGGAGAACTCTCCCTCCCTTTATGGTAATGGTGGAGTGAGCAATATGCCAGGCCACAAGTTTGCAGATTGTGATGGAGTACAATTTGATTCCTGCTGACTGTTCGAAATCTATCCATTTGCAGGGCAGCAGTGCTCATGAAAGATATCCGCAATGTGAAATACCACCAGCCACTCCCTTGTTGATGACTGCCAGAACTGTCTATTTAAGAGTCATTAAATGCAGCCCACACCGTTTGTGTCAAGTCCTGTTCACTCCTTGCTAAATGCCACATTGCCCTTGCAAAAGGGTGAATGACTGGATCGGCAGTAACAATTGTGTGCACTTATGCTACCTCATATGATTGAAGAGCTGTGAAAAATACATGAGATATGTTTACAGCCTGTAAAAGCAAATGTATGGTCTGTACAAGTATCAGTTCATAGCTAGGTAGTGAATGCAGTGCATTCAGTTCAGGTTCTGATTTTGGTCGTAGTTCAATTATTAGTGCCTGTGAGGTGAAATCGTGTCATGATGACTCATGTCAGATTATTAAATTTCTTTGTAGCACTGAGGTCATGTCCTAGGGACAATGTCCCTTTTTGTGACCTCTTCACTAATCACCTCCCAGATCCAATACTTCAGTCGCCACTCTGACTTCCTCCCCCTCACCTCATGTATGCAATACCTCCTCCACAACAGCCTCCAGTACAATAACTGTCTACTCCTTCCCTCAGGCCCTGAGCCATCCTGAAATGTTCTGTTATCTCTTGCCAACATACTCCTCAGCTTCAGTGGAAGAACATGTGTTGAGACTAAGCATACCCTCCAGGAAAGTTGCTTCTGAGTGCCTGAGCTCTGAATGTGCATATGTCAATTTTCACACCTCCAGGGAGGTTTAAATTAAGACAATCATCAATCCATTCAAAAATTTCAGGCTAAAACTAAACTTTTAAACAGGCATTTCATGTGAGAAAAGAACCCACTCAGTATCTGTTTACATGCTTTTCCCAGACTTTTAGAGAACCTGGGCTGAAAGTCTCAATGCTGTAATCACCTTTAAAAAGCTTCTTTTCACATGTCATGTCAGCTCCTGCGCAGGCTACAAATTATTTACAACCTACCTAGCAGAAATTATTTTTAAGAACAGTGAGAAATTTTACTTTGATAACAATGCTACACAAAAGCAAAGACCATTCATTTCTTACTATACAAGTCAATTACAATATCAAACAGAAAGAAGAAGTGTATCTGCAAATATGAACAGCAGGTCAGTATAACATAATGGGCATAATATAAAGAATGGTAAACATGACTAAATGATTAATAAGAACAGGGAAAGTAGACTATGAAAGAAAGAAAGCTAAAAGTGAAAAATGGTGGTAAGATTTTCTACAAGTATTTACAAAGGAAAAAGATTTGCAAGATGAGCATCGCTCTTCCTGGGAATGACTCTGAATAATTAATAGTGGAAAACAGGGAAATTATAAATTCATTGAACAGGAATTTTGCATTTATCTTCACTGTACAGAATACTAATAATATCCACAAAATAATTGTAAATCAGAAGGTGAAAAGCAGTGAGGAACTTAAAATAATCATGTCACTAGGGAAAGGGTACTGAGAAAACTATGACAATGAAAATCAGACAAGTTCTCTGTTCTGATGGACTTTATTCTAGGGTTCTGAAAAAAGTGCCTGTTCAGATAGTCGAAATAGTTGAAACAGATGGATCAGTTTTAATTTTTCAAACTTGTCTAAATTTTGGAAAATCTCCATCAGATTGGAAAATAGTGATTGTGACTCCTGCATTCAAGAAAGGAGGAAGACAGAAAGCAAAATAAAATTACAGGCCAGTTATCTTAATATCTGTCAGATGGAAAAGGCTATAATTTATTATTATGGAGCTTACAGCAGGGCACTTTGAAAGTTTTTGTGCAATCAGGCAGAGTTAATATGATTTTATAAAAGGGGGAATCATATTTGACAAAGGGGAATCATGTTTGACAAATTTATTGAAGTCCTTTGTGAAAGTAATAAGTGATAAAGTGGCAGTGAGGATTTATCTTTCAACAGAGGACACATTTTAAAGTCAGGCCTTTTAAGATTGAAATGACAAGGATTTTTTTCCCTCTCTCAAAGGATCATGATTCTTTGGAACTCTTCCCCAGAAAGAGGTGGAGGCAGGGTCATCAGATATTTTTAAAACAGGGTTAGGTAGATTCTTAACTAGTAAAGGGAGTTATCAGGAGTAGGTGGAAATGTGAAGACAGTGCCATATTCAGATAAGCTATGACATCGTTGAAAGGCAGAGCAAGTTTGAGGGACCGAATTAGCTACTCAAGCTTTGAATTCTTGTTTTACTTGCTTGTTGTCGCAATCAGGAATTTGTCACCTCTAACACATTAAATGATCAAAATCATGAGGGCATATGTGTTCATTAGGAATAGGCATAGCAAATTGCACCTCATGCTAGTGCAGGACCTTTGGAAGATCAAAATAGGAACTGAAGATTATACAGTATCGCCATTGAAACTTTCAATTTGCCGTTAGAGGCATATCTTTTTAAGAACAGGTTACAGTGTGCCCCAGTCTCTGGAATGAAGTTCCAGCAAAACGTGAAGGAAGTTTCATGACTGCTCCATTCTCCCGCAGATTCCTGAATCTCCATTATTTTGATTGAGATGTTTTGGTTGGATTTTGCAGTTTTAGTAAATAATCCATGTCCAAATAAAACAGAGTTTGATGTATTACTGTACTATACGACAACACGTGTCATTTACCGGCCAATAGCTCTTGTCAAACTTATCAACGTAAAACAAATTAGGATAAAACAATCTTCTGGGTTAAATTTGTTAATTACAATTTGTTATCATTATGTTGAAATGTTTTAGGACTCTTACTCAATCTTCCACAGTTTGTGTCTCCACTTGAAATGACACTTTAATAATTCATCATTGAGTAATTACCACGCCATGTTATCATATTTAATTTTATAGTACTGTTAAATAATTTGTACATGAAACAATGTGTGCTGTACATCTCTGACAAAAAAATTACATAACCCTGATAATTTTCATCAAATAAACGGATCAAAGGCAAGTCCTGTAGTGAAGCATCATATAGAACTTAGGATATGTTTGCTAGAAGGAACAGCTAATACTGAAAAAAAGACACATAAAGTGGATAAAAGAAGTATCTTCTTGGATCATTGATCAGGCTGGCAATTTGAAAGGGAAATTTTAGCTGGTGCTGAGTTAGGCAGGTAGGTCAAACATACCCAATACTGGCAGTTTGACACTATTGGTATTTTCATTCCTTGGCATCATCTACACAACACTGACTGCCCCAAAAGAGGAAAGAATGGTAGCTGACTGACAAGTCAAAGTAGATGGAGGAGCAAATTACTTCAGATTCTGGAATCTGTGCTGAAAACAAACATTTTTTTTTCTTTATTCATTAACAGGATGAGGGCATCACTGACCAAGCAGCATTTATTGCCATCCCCAATTGCCCAGAGGGCAGTTGAGAGTCAACCACATTGCTGTGGGTCTTGAGTCACATGTAGGCCAGACCAGGTAAGGATGACAGTTTCCTAACTTAAAGGACATTAGTGAACCAGATGGGTTTTTCCTGATAATCGGCAATGGATTCACGATCATCATTAGATTCTTAATTCCAGATATTTCATTGAATTCAAATTCCACCATCTGCCATGGCAGGATTTGAACCCAGGTCCCCAGAATATTATCTGGATCTCTGGGTAAACAGTCCAGTGATAATACCACAAGGCTAATACCTCCCCCATATGACAAGATGTGTCATTTATCGGCCAATAGCTCTTGTCAAACAATGTTGGAAATCAAATGCTGGATCAGGCAGCATGCATGGAGAGACAGCAAGCAAACATCAAGTCTCCATGACTCTTCAGCAGAGCTGACATGAAGCATGGAGGGCATTGCAGTCATGCAATAGTTGGGGGAGGGGCATGGGGGGTAGAGATCTGGGGGAGAAAGGCTGCTGATAGTGCAGATTAAATGATCAAAATATGAGAATGGCAGAACAATGGTGTGTCTAACTGCAAAACTGGAACTTCCTTACTCAGACCAGCATTAAATCTGCAGCCAGAAACTGATTGCAGCTTCAGGGTGTGTTCTTCATATTTATATCTATGACTGGTGTCTGGAAGAAATGGTTAAAATTAGGAACAATGTGAAATAGGAAATCCACTGTTTAAGTCATTGGGTGAGTAAAGTTAAAATCACCCCATGAGGGAACTTAACTCCCAAGGATTTGTGGCTTGAGGGAGGGTCGGAAGTTAAAATATTTAATTCTCAAAACTGACATGAACCTGCCGTTGAAGTGTCCATTTCTGATTGGAGTACAGATGAGTCATGTTGCAGGTCACCAATCCAGCTTCATCAGGCAGGTGTATCACTAAAATCTTTTATTTAGGCTGCGATCCTCCATTTTAACACACCCTTACCTTTCAATACTTGCAGCCTAAGATTCCCAGAGTGTGGAATACAGGTCAAAGGAAGTGAGAATGTTGAGGTAAGTCTCTTGTGGACCAGGAGGAGCAGAAATGTTGACCTAACCCCTTTCAGCCAGCCTACCTGCAATTGGACCCTCAAGAACGGGAGACCCCCAGCCCTCTGTGACTGCCAAACACACTCCACTCAATCCAATTCATCCCCAACTCCCTTCCATTGTCTGAGTCCTTTCCAATACTACCAACATGAAAAATATCAGATTCACTTCCCTAATGTCCCAATCCTCTCAAACAGCGCTCCCTCAGTGATATCAGCCAGCTGATAAATGATGCCACAATTTCCCCCATTTCTGTTTGACTGAGATGTGGGAAACATTAAAAAGCAGGTGGCCTGTGGTTAAAACCTTTGGAAAATTTGAGAAACTCATACTTCTGGATTTCCTGTCCTAAAGTCTGCTGTAAAAGGTAATGGATATGAAGGAGGTATCTGGACTAAGCTGAAGTGCCCTCTTCTATTCCCCAGCTGTGATATATAACAGCAACTGTGTGGCATATTAGGCATTTAGGGGCATTTTTGTCTCCTCAAGGAGACATACGTAGCATACATACCCCTTGTTAGTAAGAGTTAATGTAACCTCTATATAGTTACTGAGGTTTGTTTATTTATTCATCTATTTGATTTATTTATTGTCACATGCATTTTGTTATAAAATATAGTGAAAACTGTTTTATGGTGTCGCCATCTCAAAACACAGAGAAAAAAAAAACAAAACATTGAATATAACGGTAAGAAAATAAAACAAAGTTCACCTTTACAGTCTTTCTAGTTGAGTGTTCAGTCATGGGCATGGATTGGGCCGCCACGAATCCCCTTGCTGCGTTGCCAGAATAAGAGTCGCCATTTTTCTGCACCATCTCGCTTCTACCGATGCTGCCGTCTCCACGAGTCTGTACTGGATACAGACGCAGCAGACCTGAGTACACATTGGGCTTACGTCGTTACCAAGACCATGTTCTTCACAGGACGTAAGAAGTAAGTAAAACGAAAAGAGGGAAGAAAAGGAGAAAAGTGGATGCGGCCTGGGCTGAGGAGCCTGACTCCGCTGCCATCTTGATAAAGGGCATACTGTTATCAAATACCAGAAACTCTTCTGCTGACCCCTATTCATCATTCATCCTTCACTCTATCCCAGCCACAATTAGTTAGTACTGAGCCTAACAATTGTTACAATAAAATCTTATCACCTCCCAATTCTCTTCTTGATTCCCTGTAAACATTGGGCACAGTGTGGACCAGAGAGTTGAAGTTGTCTACATTTAAGCGTGAAAGTTCACTCATTTTAAGCTGTCTTTCTATTTAGCAATCTGAGATATTGAACGAAACCTGACAGGACAAAAACAAAAGAGGGCAAATTTGTCACATTAGCCAAATATCGAGTTATTTCAACCTTGTCAGCTCTTGAAGTGTTCCTAGTTTGAGAGGGATCTAGCAGAATGTGATGCTTGGAACAATGATTGATTGAATTGTCTACTTGACTGATTCAGAATATGTATGGTTTATTCCCATTTCTAATTAACCAAATTCAATGAAATAAATCAGTTCCCTCAATCTTTAATACTAATTGTTGTTATGGGGTGAAAGTCCAACATTAGAACTATTAACCAGTTCTCTCAAATTTCACACATAGCAGAAAGTTTTAGATTAAAGCATTCTAAATCTGTAATACTGATAAACATGCATGGGCACTCAGCATTAGTTACGTTGCACATGAAACAATGGATGAGATTTCAATGTCATAAGCAGCTCATCTGCATTCCTTACAGTATTCTACATAGAGGTCTGTTTTGCACAAATTGGAACCACATTATAAATTATATAAAACATAACCAACTCAAAAGTTTTTAAGTAGTGTTAAAACTTTAAACCTTTACTGTCCTTTAAAGATAAAAATTAAATGTCCTCCCTTACATTTTATGAGCCATTTTCACTTCTATTCATAAGCCACCATTTTATCACTTCCAAAAGCAGTGTGAGTATTAAATTTGTTGACATTGGCACAAATATTATTTTTCAGTATGTTTCAAATCAAACAGTTCATTAAACATATACGTACATTTGCAACCACAGTATCTACTCCTGTACAAAAGATGTTGTGCTTTAATTACATATAAAAGCATATATAAAGCTGTACGAATAAGAAGAGTCCAAACAACTTATTGCACTGTTGGTGATTTCAGTTATTAATAAATAAATTATTCATTGATTTTCGTACGATTGCTAAAATGCGTATGACTTATCAGGTTAAAAATGAATGAAGGAGAAAATTTGTCTCTTTAAAAATCAATAAATCATTAATAAAATCATAAGCATTGAATGTGTTAGATGGCCTTGTTTTTTACCTTTGTCATGTACAGTTTTAATTGCTAAAAACTTGTAAAAATTATTTAAAATTCATAGTAGACGGATAAGACTTCTAAAAAGATAAATTTGGAATTGATTCCTGACGCTTCAGTGTAAAAAAAAAGTTATAGGAACTCAGATCAATCATATTTTTCAAACATATCTATGATTTCAGTCAAGCTAGAACCATGAAGAAACTTTAATCATTATGTCTAAGTGCTACACAGCACCTAGTGAAAACGGAGAAGGTGAAATCTAGCAGGGAGGCTTGTGTGGGCCTTTCTAAATCTCCAAGAGTCTCATGGAATCGCAGTACAGAAGAAGCCCTTTGATCAATCACTATCAACGCTTGTCCCACTTTGACACACTAAGCCGATAACCTTGAATGCTATGACACTTCAAGTGGTCATCCAAATATTTTTTACAGGTTGTAAGGTTTCCTGCCTCAACTACCCTTCCAGGCAGTGCATTCTTGACAGCCCCAGCATCTCTTGGCTGAAAACATTTTTCCTCAAATCCCCTCTAAGCCTCCTGCCTTTCACTTTAAAATTATGGCCTCTTGTTACTAACCCTTCGACTAAGCAGAGTAGCTCCTTCTCTTCATCCTGCCTAAACCCCTTGTAAAGTTATTCACTTCTATCAGGTCCTGCTTGACCTTCTCTGCTCCAAAGAAAACAATCTGAGACTATTCAGCCTCTCCTCATAGCCAAATTCCTCCATTCCAGGTAACATTCTGGTTTCCCCCTCTTGTGCAACCATATCCTTCCTTTGGTTGGAGGCCAGAACTGCATATGATACTCCAGCTGTGGCCTAACCAAAGTTTTGTACAACTCTAACATAACCTCCTTGCTCTTATGATCTATGCCATGCCTGGTAAAGGCCAGTCCCTCCTGCTTTATTAACTACTCTATGAACCTGATCTCTTACCTTCAGTGATCAGTGGACAAGCATCCTAAGATCCCTCTGAGTTTCCTCATATCCTATCATTCATTGAGTACTCCCTTGTCTTGTTGCTTCTTCCAAGTGCATCACCTTACATTTTTCAGGGTTAAATTCCATCTGTCACCGATCTGCCCACCTGACCAATCTGTTTATGTTTTCTTCTATGATCTAACACTTTCCTCCTCGTTGTCAATTACCAGGCCAATCTTTGTGTCATCAGCAAACTTACAATCATCCCTCCTATATTGTCATCAATATCATTTATGAATATCACAAACAATAAGAGACCCAGTACTGGTCCCTGTGGTAAACAACTGCACATTAGACTCCTGTCACACAAACAAGATTTCATCATCTGCAACGGTGGGATTCGAACTTTTGCCCTCAGAAAATTAACCCGAGTCTCTGGATTACTAAGCTTAGAGACATTATAGTTTCGCCACTGTGTATCCACTTCAATTACCTTTCCTTCAATTCAACAACGGGAAAATTAGTCTCTCTGTTATCAGGCATGGTCCTTGCTGTCAGGATTTCCTTTCTAAGCTCTATCCATTTGGCATTTCAAACCCAGTCATTAGGTATGAACCTCTTACCTGATCATGTTTCACACATGATTTGATCCATATGCTAGTAATTAACATTATCACCAGCATATTCCTGTGCATTTCCTGTCAAGAGCAGCTGGGGAAAATATGCTTTCCAGCATGAAAGGTAGAAACCAAGAAGTGGTTAGTAATGGTTGACAAATTCAGCAATATGCCATATTTTTGGATTAAGTGCAGGAAACACTTTAATCCTCTCACCAGGTCAGGACAGGGAGGCACGAGGAGGCAGAACAATAGTAATTTTGTCACCAGACTAGCAATTAGAATTCAAATCAAAAATCTGGAATTCAAAACTAGTCAAATGATAACCATGAAGCAACTGTTGACTCTCATAAAATAGTGACATTTAAGGAAGGAAATATGCCACCCTCACCTGGTCTAAATGTGATTCCAGGTCCAGATCAATGTGGTTGACTCTTAATTGCCATCTAAAATGTTCAGTTCAGGGGGAACTCAGAATGGGCAGCATATGTTCTAATTGCCAGCAATGTCCCAATCCCATGAAAGAAATTTTAAAATTGCATGATCACTTCCACCCTCCATGCACTTCAGGGGTATATAATCAGGGACTGATAAACCATTGCTGCCACTCACACAGATTCTTATGCAGTTTGGTGCCCCATCTGTTCTGAGGAAGGGTCAATTGACCCAAAACGTGAACTCTGATTTTCTTCTTCGCAGATGCTTCTAGACCTGCTGAGCTTTTCCAGCTACTTCTGTTTTTACTCCTGATTTACAGCGTCCACAGTTCTTTCGGTTTTTAACAGCAATTGAGGAATCACTGGATTTTCAGCATCTCCGTCCATCTGAGATAGATAACTGGGACTTAAGTGTGTACAAAAACCAAAAGAACTGTGAATTCTGGAAATCAGAATCAAAAACAGAAACTGCTGGCAATGATCTGCAGATCCAGCTGCATCTACAGAGAGAAATCAGCGTTAACATTTCAGGCTGAGCGACGCTTCCTCATAATTGATGGTAGCTAGCAAAATGTCAGTTTATATGCAGAAGGCAGGGTGAGAGGAGGGGATAGGGAGTAAACAATAGGTGGAGATAGAGCCCAAAGAGAGAGAACAGTTGGTCAGATAAAGGGACGGATAATGGTCAGCCGAAGAGAATGAATCACTATTAATGGGGACTGTTAATGGCTAACAATGGTTTTTGTGTAATAGCAGACCATGTGATAACACAGCCTGGTGTGCTTAAGGACATGGGAAATGCTCAAGCCCTAAAGTTGTTGAACTCAATATAGAGTCTCGAAAGCTGCAGGGTTTCCAAACTGAAAATGAAATGTGTTCTTGCAGCTTATGCTGGGTTTTGCTGGAGCACCGTAGCAAGCCTGAACCAGAGAACAAGGTGATATGTTAAAGTGGCCCAGCATTTTTATTCAACTTCTGCTGATACTGCTAATAGTCACTCCTCATTTACCCTGTGTCCTGGGTTGCTAGCTACTACGATGTCCTCTGTCCTCTATTTTGAAAACAGTGACTTGGAAAATGTACGTCTCCACGCACTCTGAATATATTAAGTTGAGCTCATGCTCGGTTTTGATTTGCACATGTAGATTGCACTCTCATCCCAGTGTTCCACTCCGTGGTCTGGATAGCATCTAACCTAATATCATGGGGGTGAAATTTGTTAATGCTCTTTGGGACGGTTTAAGCTAATTCAGCAGGGGGTGGGAACCTGAATTGTGGCTCCAATGAACAGGAGGTTGAGAGTAGTGAGGTCATGAATAAGGTTTCAAGGTCGCAGGAGTGTACCGGCAGGCAGGAAGGTGTGTCTACTTCAACGCCAGGAGCATCTGGAATAAGGTGGGTGAACTTGCAGCATGGGTTGGTACCTGGGACTTTGATGTTGTGGCCATTACAGAGACATGGATAGAGCAGGGACAGGAATGGTTGTTGCAGACTCCAGAGTTTAGATGTTTCAGTAAGATCAGGGAAGGTGGTAAAAGAGGGGGAAGGTGTGGCATTGTTAGTCAAGCACAGTATTCCGGTAGCAGAAAGGACTTTTGATGAGGACTCGTCTACTGAGGTAGTATGGTCTGAGGTTAGAAACAGGGAAGGAGAGGTCACTCTGTTGGGAGTTTTCCATAGGCCTCTGAAAAGTTCCAGAGATGTAGAGGAAAGGATTGCAAAGATGATTCTGGACAGGAGCGAAAGTAACAGGGTAGTTGCTATGGGGGACTTTAACTTTCCAAATATTGACTGGAAATGGTATAGTTCAAGTATTTTAGATGGGTCAGTTTTTCTCCAATGTGTGCAGGAGGGTTTCCTGACACAGTATGTAGATAGGCCAACAAGAGGTGAGGCAACATTGGATTTGGTACTGGGTAATGAACCAGGCCAGGTGTTAGAATTGGAGGTAGGTGAGCACTTTGGTGATAGTGACCACAATTCGGTTACGTTCACTTTAGCGATGGAAAGGGATAGGTACATATCACAGGGCAAGAGTTATAGCTGGAGGAAAGGCAATTATGCGGCGATTAGGCAAGATTTAGGATGCATAGGATGGGGAAGGAAACTGCAAGGGCTGGGCACAATTGAAATGTGGAGCTTGTTCAAGGAACAGCTACTGCGTGTCCTTGATAAATATGTACCTGTCAGGCAGGGAGGAAGTGGTCGAGCGAGGGAACCGTGGTTTACTAAAGAAGTTGAATCTCTCGTCAAGAGGAAGATGGAGGCTTATTTAAAGATGAGGCATGAAGGCTCAGTTAGGGCGCTTGAGAGTTACAAGTTGGCCAGGAAGGACCTAAAGAGAGAGCTAAGAATAGCCAGGAGGGGACATGAGAAGTCTTTGGCAGGTAGGATCAAGGAAAACCCTAAAGCTTTCTATCGGTATGTCAGGGACAAAAGAATGATGAGAGTAAGATTAGGGCCAGTCAAGGACAGTAGTGGAAAGTTGCGCGTGGAGTCTGAAGAGATAGGAGAGGCGCTTAATGAATATTTTTCGTCAGTATTCACACGTGAAAAAGAGATGTTGTCGAGGAGAATGCTAAGATACAGGCTATTAGACAAGACAGGATTGAGGTTCACAAGGAGTAAGTGTTAGCAATTCTGGAAAGTGTGAAAATAGATAAGTTCCCTGGGCCGGATAGGATTTATCCTAGGATTCTCTGGGAAGCTAGGGAGGAGATTGCAGAGCCTTTGGCTTTGATCTTTATGTCGTCATTGTCTACAGGTATAGTGCCAGAAGACTGGAGGATAGCAAATGTTGTCCCCTTGTTCAAGAAGGGGAGTAGAGACAACCCTGGTAATTATAGACCAGTGAGCCTTACTTCAGTTGTGGGTAAATTGTTGGAAAGGATTATAAGAGAGAGGATTTATAATCATCTAGAAAGGAATAATTTGATTAGGGATAGTCAACACGGTTTTAGTGAAGGGTAGGTCGTGCCTCGCAAACCTTATTGACTTCTTTGAGAAGGTAACCAAACTGGTGGATGAAGGTAAAGCAGTTGATGTGGTGTATATGGATTTCACTAAAGCCTTTGATAAGGGTCCCCATGGTAGGCTATTGCAGAAAATACGGAGGCATGGGATTGAGGGTGATTTAGCGGTTTGGATCAGAAATTGGCTAGCTGTAAGAAGACAGAGGGTGGTGGTTGATGGGAAATGTTCATCCTGGAGTTCAGTTACTAGTGGTGTACTGCAAGGATCTGTTTTGGGGCCACTGCTGTTTGTCATTTTTATAAATGACCCGGATGAGGGCGTAGAAGGATGGGTTAGTAAATTTGCGGATGACACCAAAGTCGGTGGAGTTGTGGATAGTGCGGAAGGATGTTACAGGTTACAGAGGGACATAGGTAAGCTGCAGAGCTGGGCTGAGAGGTGGAAAACGGAGTTTAATGCGGAAAAGTGTGAGGTAATTCACTTTGGAAGGCGTAACAGGAATACAGAGTACAGGGCTAATGGTAAGATTCTTGGTAGTGTGGATGAGCAGAGAGATCTCGGTGTCCATGTGCATAGATCCCTGAAAGTTGCCACCCAGGTTGATAGGGTTGTTAGGATGGCATATGGTGTGTTAGGTTTAATTGATAGAGGGATTGAGTTTCGGAGCCGTGAGGTCATGTTGCAGCTGTACAAAACTCTGGTGCAGCTGCACTTGGAGTATTGTGTGCAGTTCTGGTCGCCGCACTATAGGAACGATGTGGAAGCATTGGAAAGGGTGCAGAGGAGATTTACCAGGATGTTGCCTGGTGTGGAGGGAAGGTCTTATGAGGAAAGGCTGAGGGACTTGAGGCTGTTTTCGTTAGCGAGAAGAATGTTAAGAGGTGACTTAAAAGAGACATAGAAGATGATCAGAGGATTAGATAGGGTGGACAGTGAGAGCCTTTTTCCTTGGATGGTGACGGCTAGCACGAGGGGACATAGCTTTAAATTGAGGGGTGATAGATATAGGACAGATGTCAGAGGTAGGTTCTTTACTCAGAGAGTAGTAAAGGCGTGGCATGCCCTGTCTGCAGCAGTAGTAGACTCGCCAACTTTAAGGGCATTTAAAGGGTCATTGGATAAACATATGGATGATAAGGAAATAGTGTTGGTTAGATGGGCTTCAGATTGGTTTCACAAGTCGGTGCAACATCGAGGGCTGAAGGGTCTGTACTGCACTGTACTGTTCTACGTTCTATGTTCTGGCTCTTTCAGTTCCAAGTTCTGGACAGGACACCACCACCAAGCCCTGCACTATCTCTATCCTTCCAACTCACCACACTGCCACTCACACCCACATTATGGACAACATTCTCACCCCATGCTTCCAGGGGAGCTGTTACGGGCTCAGTTCACCATGAAAGGCAGTGGCATGATTGTAAAGTAAACAAGGTTTAACATTTACAGCTGGAGTATGTTATGACAAAGATACGCAGACAAGAAATAGCCACACATATATCAGAATTTGGCATCATTCTATGATGTGACATGTATGATTTACATATATTTTAATACTATTTACTTTTGAGTTTTGATTTTGAATTTTGAACAAGTGGCATATGGGTTTTCTGTGTATCTGAAGGGGTTTGATAGTTAACTTCTGGACCCATGCTGATGTGTGTTTCTTAAAAAAAACACATTTGGAGAGAGAAAGTTCGGATGGCTAGTAGAAATTTGTTTACTTTGGGACAGTTTATGATTGATCAAAGAAAATAGCATAGTGTATCCAGTTTTCAGATAGAATATTCTGAAATTACTTTTCTTGGGCCTAGGCTAAATGCCCAAGCTTGAAAAAATAAGTTTGTGTTTAGTGGGGCCAATCTGTAGGGTACTGGATGTAGAAACATTTACTCCTGAGAAAGGGAGAAGGTAGTTTAGAATTGTTTAAAATAGATTGCCTTAATGTAAAGAGTTTATTAAAATATTTAGACCATAAATCTTCGGTTAAACTCCCGAATTGGACATTTGAAGCTAAGAAAGTTTTTCGCTCATTTATGTGATGAATCAAGAAAGAGGCTTTCAGATCCTCATGATTTGGAATTGAAGCCATATCTAAATCAAACCCTAAGTAGGATAGAGAAGTGAATTCTCCCTGATGTGAGTACTGTAAAGAAGTGTTATTGAGATCAATGGGATTGTTCATTACCATGTGGTTCAAAGTATTTACATTTATGTTAAATGTAAATAGTTTGATTTATTCTATTTTATCTTGATTTCATTGTGTAATATACTTCTGGTTTTATAGTTAAAACCATTCTGCAATGTTCCATGTTTATATTTCAGTAAAAGACAACCTTGTTAAAATAAATAAAAAAGGATCCATCAAGCCAATTTTCAGTCTGGGATCTGACACGTCCAGTAGTCACATCCACTGGGATTATAAGAAAAAAGTATTATAGTTCCATAGATTTATCATTTTAAACATCAGAACAAAAATTGTGACTTTTATCATTTCATGACTAGTTTCATTGAACGGAAGCAGCAAGCATCCTTTCCTCAATTGTGAGCAAATAATTGTTGCTTTCAACAGTGAAAGCCCCCTCAGGATCCACATAAATGATACTATTTTCTCAAATGTCATTTACCATAGATCGGTGACTCTAATGAGTCCTAAAGTTATTGCTTGCAAGTGACCCACTGAGAAACGAAAAAGGTGTAAAGGGGGTAGAAAGAACTTAACTCTTTGGCAGAAACCAGGACTGAAACTAAATTGAAAGATCTTAGTTATCACTGTCCTGCTTCTCCATAGCACATTTTATGCATTTTTCCCTGTGGATAAGGCTGACTCTTTCATGCAAATTAGTTACTGTCCAATCAAATTGGGAAATAACCGAAAAATGACTGTCCACTTTGATAGGTAGTCAGACTAAACCTACCAGGGAGAAGTTCCCTGCAGAAAACCTGAATTTTTTTGACATACGGCTGAAATTAATTGCAAGGCCCTTTTTAGTCTTTTTTTTACCAGATTCTATTTTAACAATAGCCCATCGATTCAGCAGCATCTATTGAGATAAAGGAAAGGAACTTACTAACGTAGAGTGATGAGGAAAATATGGCCTAGGCTTGCAATGTCCATAGCTTCTGTTATTTAAAATTTGTACTCTATATAGCCAATATATTTTAATCAGACAGGTTTTACCATGACAAAAAAACTCATGTGTGAAATGGCACTTTCTTCACAGTGACATAGCATTCAGGGTGACATAATACAGATTTAAAATTCCTTTCTCCTACTGTCATAACATTGGTATTAATCATCAGGGGAGTACTTTAGGAGCATATTAACAGGAGTAGGCCATTCAGACAGTCAAGTCTGGTCAGTTATTCAATAAGGTCATGGTGATCTGTGGCTTGTCACCATGTGCCTGTCTTAGCCCCATGTCCCTTGGTACCCTTGTTTATAAAAGAATTGTCTCAGATTAAAATTGAACAATTGAGTTTGCATCGACTGCAGTTTGAGAAAAAAAATTCCAAACCTCCACTATTCCTTGCATGTAGAAATGCTTTCTAACATCTCTTCTGAATGGCCAGGCCCTCTTTCTTAGAATATTTCCCTGGTTCTAGAATCTTCAAATAATGTCTTTCCTTGCTAATGTCTTGAAGACCCTGATTAGATCACCCCTTAACCTTCTGTATTCTAGAGAATAAAGGCCTAATTTGTTTAATTTCTCCCCTTAATTTATGTCCAGAAATCCAGGTATCATCTTTGTAAATCTGCATTGAATTTCCTCCAGGATGAAAATATCTTTCCTCAGGTGTGGCACCCCAGATCTGTTCATAGTACTCTGAGTTGAGTCTAATTAAGGTCTTGTAGAACTGCAGCATAACATTTGCATCCCAATACTCCCGCACTTTAGATATGAAGGGCAGCATTCCATTTACCTTCTTGACTATTTTTCTGCACCTGTTTGTGACATTTTAAAGATCTATATACCTGAACCACCAAATCTCATTAGATATCCACTATGTTTAACTTTGTACCTTCTAAAAATTACCCTCTCTTTCAGTCTGAAAGGGATGACCTCACACTTGGTTATATTAAAATAGATCTGCCACAGCTATGCCCATTTACCTAATCTATCAATATCCCGTTGTAATTTTATGCTGTCATCAACACTGCCTAGAACATTGTCCAATTTTCTGTCATCAGCAAATTTGAATATTTTACTTTTTATGCCATTATCCAATTCATTAATGAATATTGTGAATAACTGAGACCTGATCCCTACAGGACACCATTAGTCACATCCTGCTTATAGACTACTTATTCATTATTCCGGCTTTCTGTTTCCAGCCACTCAATCAATCTCCTATCCATGTCAGTGATTTGCCCTCAATTCCATGAGCTTCCATCTTAACTAACAGTCTCTTACGTGGGACTTTATCAAAGCCTTCTGGAAGTCCATATAAACAACATCCATCAACTTACTTCTCTCCACCACCTTTACCATCTCTTCAAAAAACTCTGAGTTTTTTCAGGCATGTCCTATCATTCATGAATCTATGCTGACTCTCCCTGATTAACTGAAATTTTCCGAGGTGATCAATTACCCTCTCCTTGATTAAGACTCTGACAATTTCCCCACTACAGATGTTAAACTAACTGCTCTGTAATTCCTTCATTTCCCTCTTTCAATCCTTTTAGAGACTGGAGTGACATGAGCAAACTTCCAATCCAGAGGTACAAATCCTGAATCCAGGCAACTCTGAAAGATGATGGTTAGGGTATTGCAATGCACTCTCCTAGCTCCTTTAATACCTGTGGATGGAAACAATCAGGTCCTAGGGATTTGTCACTCATCAATTCCTTAATTTCCTCATAATTGATGATTTACTTGCAGCCATTATATTTAGACCCTGTCCCTGATCCTTTGTTAATTTCTTTCAGACTTCTGGCAAGCTATCCTTCTTTTCTGCTGTGAGTACTGAAGCAGTTTAATCATTCAGCATTTCCCAATGGTCATTGACAATATCACCGCTCTCAGCATTTAGCGAGCCAATAGTAGTCTTGACCATTCGCTTTCCCTTTATATAAGTATAAAATCTCTTCTTAATGTCTTTTACGTCCCTTGCACATTTCCTTACTTAATGCTTTTTAGCTGCTCTTGCAAGCCACTTTTTGGCCATTTGTTCCATTCTGTGGGAACTGTACTGTTCTTTGCATTTTCACGTGCCGTTTCTTTTAATTTTGTGCTGCCCTTTGTCTCCTTAGATGTCTAAGGTTTTTTTCTTTGTGAACACAAACTGCTTCTGAATAGCATTAAATGTCTCTTTGAACGCCTTCCACTGTTCCTCGCTTGTTTACCTATTAGCAGCCCCCCTTTCATCCTCCTCTTTCAGAATGTCCTGTTCCCACTTGGAGATATCCTTGGCCTGGGAAAAGGGAAGCAACACACCATCTTGGAGTCTCACTTGCAGCCACAGAAATGCCTATCTGTGCCCTTAACTATAGATTCCCTGATTACCATTGCTTGCCAGCACTTTGACCCTCCTTGCTGTATAACAGAGCCAGCTTAAGTGCAACCATTCTGGCTACTGTTGTTTCCATTCCCTGATAGGTCAACACACACCTCCCCAGAGTATCCAAAGTAGTATACTTGTTTCAGAAGGGAATATGGGTCTCGTGCACTGACATGTCCTTCCTGGCTGTCACCCATCAACTTTAGGTGTGGCTACATATCTGAAATTTCTATCTATAATGCTTTCCGCTACATACATGCTCCTAATCATGTGTCCAACAGCTGCTCCAGCCAATTATTGCTGTCTGAGAGGAGCTGTAGATAAATATACCTCTTGCTGATGTAGCTGTCAGGTACATTTGAACTGTCCCAGATTTCCCATTTCTCTTGGGAGAAGCATACCGCCTCATGAACTGCCATTTCTAACCTTCTAGTGATTACTGGATTAAAAAATAAGTAAGTAAATAAATGAATGAATCTTATCTAGTTACTTAAATTACAGTTATTACATACTAGTCAAGAGGTTTACTAAATATACTATATTCCAAGCAACAGTCTGAGTATTCCATTTGCCACTACAGTAAAAACTCTGTTACTCTAAAACTTTAAGGTTATGAAAGAGTTAAAAAGTTGAACCTAGAGGAAAAAAAAGTTACTGATTAATATTCATCAATCAGGAGTACTCCTGTGCCTCATGTTAATTTTAAGCTCATGATGTCACCAGGAGCTCCTACAAGGATTCTCCCATGATCCCCTTCCCAGTCATGGTGAGCAAGCCGACTTCTCCCAGAATCCACTTCAGTTGCTTCATACTACTGCCCTCTGTCAGATACTGTTGAGCACTGGGTCTACTTGATTGCCTTCTTAGTTGGGATGTGTGAGCCAACTTCTCCCAGCATCCTCCTTGGTCACTTCTTACTGCCACCCTCTGTTCTTTGCTTTGCCTCATTGCTGTCAAGAAAACACAGCTATTTCATTCATGTACATGTTCCCCACATATCCCTTCAATAACAGTGTTAAGAATAATACATAACTTCAAGAAGACCTGAGTGAGTTTACCGCAAGTAGAAAATTCCTCTAATAGGTAGCATGTCATACATGCAGAGATACACATCCATTTCCCAACAGTCAGGATAACAGGATAAGTGTTTTTTTTCTTATTTTGATCCTTTATGATAATCTAAACTGATTCCTATTGCACAGTCCAGTGCTAAATTGCCAAATAGAACTGAATATGTTAAAACGACAAGACTTTGTTAAGTCCTTGTTCTTGCTAATAATAATGATTACTGTGGAAACATTTGCCTCTCTAGTGCTCAGACCCCTACAAGATTCTGCCTGCTGTGTCTGTAAGAGTTATATTGGACCGGAAGCGTTAACTTTGTTTCTGTCTCCACAGATGCTACAAGACATGCTGAGTTACTCCAGCATATTCTGTTTTTATTTCACATCTCCAGTATTCTGCTTTAATCATGCAGAAGCAAACATTTGTTCAGAATGGTGATCACCCGCAGCATTAGGATCTTTTGAAAAAAGGCTTAGAAATAGATTGAGAAGAAAAATAAATTGCCAGTCAACTTGCACATCACAATGCTAATCAGAAATTTCTCTTTGATCCTGGTTCTGAGGTTTGTTGAATTATTGATGATGATATGCTTCTATTTTATCATTTTTATTTTATGATATTTTGTTTTTATTTTTGTGAAGCAACCAGTCCCCTCCATCCCTAATCTCATTTTCCCAGTCAAGATAAGGAAGCACACGTATCCCATGCATCTTCCTAAAGAGCAGAAAATGTTATTGGAAGTTAAAACTTCAAACCAAAGTTAGTTATGTGTATATACATGGAGTAAAATGTGCAAGGTTAATTATTAATTGTTAAAATGAAAGAACTTGGAAAAGATGTAGGCCAAACAGTAATTATACGTCTACTCTAAAATTAGCTGCTGAACATTTTCCTCCCCAAGTGATCCCAAGCATTACATCTCCCAGTCTTCAGCCAATTAAATCACACAACATGATATAAAGAAACAGTTGGAGGCACTGGATACTGCAAAGGCTACGGGTCCTGACTACGTTCTGGCAATAGTATTGAAGGCATGTGCTCCAGAAAGTACCACATTCTTAGCCAAGCTGTTCCAGTACAGCTACAACACTGGCATCCTCCCAACAATGTGGAAATTTGCCCAGGTACGTACTGTACACAAAAAGCAGGAAACCCACCCAACCAATTACAGCCCCACCAGTAAAGTAATAAAAGGTGTAATCAACGGTAATATCAAATACCTGATTAGCGACAAACCTGCTAACTGATGCCCAGTTTGGGTTCTGCCAGGATGACTCAGATCCTGATCTCATTACAGCCTTAGTTCAAACATGGGCAAAAGAACTGAATTCCAGAGGTCAAGTGTAATTGACAACCCTTGACATCAAGACTGCATTCGACCAGGTTTAGCATCAAGGAGCCTTAGCAAAACTGGAATCAATGGATATCAGTGGGCAAACTTTGTACAGTTTGGAGTCATATTTGGTACAGAAAATGATGTTTAGGGTTTTTGCAAAGATCTGTAGCTCGGGTTGTGGGTGAGCTTGTTGACTTGCTCGCCGAGCCGGCTTGTTTTTATTCAGACGTTTCGTCACTATGGTAGGTAACATGTTATCTAGCGTGGTGACGAAACTTCTGAACAGAAACAAGCCAGCTCGGCAAGCAAGTCAACAACCTCACAGAAAATGATAGTTGTGGTTGTTGGATCTCACTCTTGTCAATTTCAGGACATTTCTACAACAGTTCCTCAGGGTACAGTACTTGGACCAACCACCTTCAGCTGCTTCATCAAAGACTTTCCTTCCATTATAACGTTAGAAGTGGGGATGTTCGCTGATGATTGCATAATGTTTAGCACCATTTGCAACTCCTCAGATATAGAAGCAGTCCATGTTCAAATGCAACAAGATCTGGACAATATTCAGGCTTGGGCTGACAAATGGCAAGTAACATTCGCACTGCACAAATGCCAGGCAACGATCATCACCAATAAAAGACAATTTAACCGCCCCTTGACATTTAATGGTGTTACCAACATGAATTCCCCACTCTCAGCATCCTGGGGCATAACAATTCACCAGAAACTCAACTGGACTCACCACATAAATAGTGACTGCAAGAGCATTCAGAGGCTAGGAATCCCGCAACAAGTAACCCACCACCTTACTCTCCAAAGTCTGTCCACTATCTACGAGGCACAAGTCAGGAGTGTGATGGAAAACTGCCCACTTGCCTGGATGGGTACAGCTCCAACAACATTCAAGAAGCTGTACAACAGCCAGGACAAAGCAGTCTGTGTGATTAGCACCGTATCCTCAAGCATCCACTACCTCTAACACCGATGCTCCATTGCAGCAGGGTGTACTATCTACCAGATGCGATGCAGAAATTCACCAAAAATCCTTAGAAAGCACCATCCAAACCCATGATCACTTATATTTTGAAGGGCAACAGATACATGGGAACACCAGCACCTGCAAGCTCCCCTCCAAGCCACTCACTATCTTCACTTTGAGATATATCACCGTTCCTTCAGCGTTGTTGGGTGAAAATCCTGGAATTCAGTCACTAACAGCATTGTGGGTCTACCTACAGGACTTGGATTACCATAGTTGAAGAAAGCAGCTAACCACTATCTTTTCAAGTGTAGCTAGGGATAGGCAATAAATGCTGGCCAAGCCAATGACCCCCATGTTCCACAAGTGAATACAAAAAAATGGTATATGTCATAATGATAGACAAGAGGAGGCTGGAAGAAGGCAACAGCTTCAGTCCTGAAGAAGGGTAATAGTCGAAATGTTGACTGCTCCTTTCCTCCAGATGCTGCCTGGCTTGCTGTGTTCTTCCACCCTCCTGTTTCTCTACCCTGGATTCTAGCATCTGCAGTTATTTTTTGTCTCTCTATGTCATAATGATGTCTGTTCACATGGAACTGAAGCCTGAATCTGTATGATTCCAGCAGGATGTTCTCTTTTATCATACCTTGTAAATATTTGCACTTTTAAAAATATTTAACATTTTCCAACATTCACTCACAAGATTGCAGACCTTACAAGAAAATCCACCTCAGAGCATTGGGAGATATTCATAAAGAGTGCAGGGTCAACATGTTACCGTAACGATTAAAAGTGCAATTAAAAAGTGCATGGACATCAAGGAGTGTACATAATTAAATAAGCAAAAAAAGGAAGCCTATGAGAAGTACTGATCACTTAAAAGAGCAGATGCACTCGAGGGGTAGAGAAAGTGCAGAGGATTTCTTAAAACAGAAATTAGGAGAACAATTATAGAACATGTAAAAACACTGGTGGGTAAGATTAAAGAAAATATGAAGGTGTTTTATAAGTATATAAGTAATCGGAAAAAAAAGGGCCCGTTATGGACAAAAGTGGCAATCTATGTGTAGAGTTGGAAGACATAGCTGAGATTTAAAGAAGTACTTTGTATCTGTATTCACAATAGAGAAGAGCAACATAGTTCTCAAAATCAGACAAGGAAATGTGATACACTTAAACAAAATATCATTGAGAGGCAGGGTGTTTTAGTGGCTTTAGCAAGTTTTTTAAGTGGATAAATCCTCAGATTCAGATGAGATGTATCCAGGGTTGTTCAGAGAGATAAGGGGGTGGTTTTTGGTACTGTAGGATTCATTTTTTTCAATCCTTTCTGGCTACAGGAGGAGTGCAAGAGCAGGACAGCTCATGTGGTTGCATTATTCAATAAGTATGGTGGAATCAACCAGGAAACTATAAGCCAATGAGTCTTAACTTCTTGGTAGCAAAAACATTCTGAGGCACAGAATTAATCTCCACTTGGAAAAGCAATGATTAGTCATGAATAGTCAACAAGGCTTTGTAGGGACAGATCATGGTGAACTAATTTGATTGAAATTTTCAAAGAGGTGACTAGGTGTATAGATGAGGTTAGTGCAGTTAATCTCGTCTACATGGACTTCAGCGAGGCTTTTCGCAAGGTCTCATATGGCAGACTTGTTAAGAAGCTAAGAGCTTGTGGGCTCCAGTGCAGCTTGCCAAATTAGATCCAAAATTGGCTCACTGGCAGGAAGCAGCGAACCATGGTCAAATGTTGTTATCGTGACTGAAAGCCTATGTCCAGTGGCACACCACAGAGTTTCATGTTGAGTCCTTTGCTGTTTGTAATGTGCGTTAATGACCAAGACATGAATGTAGGAAGCTCCATCAATAATCTCACAGATGACACAAAAACTGGTGGTGTGATAAATAGCAAGGAGGAAGGCTGTGGACAACAGAGTGAATCAGATGAGCTGAACAGTACTAAATACAATTTAACCTTGAAAAATGTGAGTTGATGCATTTTGAAAGGACTAACAAAGCAAGCAATCATGCATGTTGAATGGTAGGACCCTAGGAAATACAAAGAATCAGGAGAACCTTGGTGTCCATGTGCATAAATTCTTGAAGGCAGCAGGACAAGTAGATGAGTGGTTAGGGAGGCATTTAGGATAGCTACTTTTATCAGTCAAGACATTGAGTACAAGAGCAAGGAAGTTATGATAGAGCTGTATACAATGTTAGTTAGGCCACAGCTGCAGTACAGTGTGAAGTTCTGGTTGACACATTACAGGAAGGATGTGATTCCAGTAGAGACAGTGTGGCGGATATTTCCCAGGCTGGAGAAATGCAGCTATGAAGAGATTGGATAGGGTGGGGTTGTTTTCCTAAGAGCAAAGAAGGCTGTGTGGGAGGAAGTGATTGAGGTGTACAAAGTTCTGAAAGGTATTGACAAGGGAGATAGGGAGAAAAATTTCCCCTTAGTGGAGGGGTCAATTATCGGGGGCACCGTTTTAAGGTTAGAAGCAGGAAGTTTAGAGGAGATCTAAGAGAAAGGTTTTTCAACCAGAGGATTGTGCGCATTTGGAACTCATTGCCTGAAAGAGTGGTACAGGCAGGTACCATCAAGACTTTTGAGAACTTTTTAGAAGAGCAGTTAAAATACCATAGCATACACGGTAGGTGCAAATGCTGCAGATGATGAAATCTGCATGCAAGTCTATGAGTCAAGTACTGGAAAATGGGACTAGAACAAATCGATGTTTGCTGTCCAGTGTGGACACAATAGACAAAAGGGCCTGTTGCAATAATACAAAAACACAATGACTCAATGATTTCATCTTACTTGCAATGTCTGTGACTGCTAAGGGTTATTGCAAATCTTTAATGTATCACTTTTGCGCATCTGTCACCTTCCCAACTAATGCTGCATATGTAATCAAAAAAGAGCTCACTGAAGCTCTTCATACACAGAAAAATAACTTCATGCTTGCCAGAAATAAGGAGGTGAAATTCAGACAAAGGGTTGCAAGTCTCTGTAGGGTGTCATTGACGGTGCACATTTCGTTTTCTATACACCTCGGTTAAACCCACGTATTTTCATGAGCTAGAAAGGATTCTACTCTCTCAATGTGTACTTGGTGTGCAATCATAGGGAAAATGTCCATAACTCTGACAGTTGCTATGGCTAAATGAAAACAGAAAGTGGAAATCATCATCAGACCAGGAAACATCTGTGGAGAGAGTAAAGGCTTCAGTCTGATAGCCTTTCAAAGCTATTCTTTCAGATGCAATGCACCTCAACTTCAAGAAGGATGAGATACCTTTAATTACCACCTGCCATTCACAACATGAGGCCTCCTATCACACATGCTGGCAATGAATGACATGACTAGCCTAAGTTGTAAAGCATGTAGAAAGCAGTAGGTATTACAAATTTAACATCCTGTATCACAATTAACAAGTATGGGTTAATCACGTATACGAATCTCCATGCGTATTTCTGACAGATGGATAGTTTGCTTTCCTTCCTTGTAGTTTGGGCTGGTTGCTATCTCTGAGTGACCATTGTGAAGATTTTATCAATTTGATAAACCCATGTGGAAAATGCAAACTGCGCATCAGCTTACTTGATGCTAACAGGATGTTAAACTCATGTAGATTAACAGAGCTTTTGTTTCAAGTAAACGAAATAAAGTATCTAAATGTATTAACATTTTAAAACATTTGAAAGCAAGTTATTTTCCCACTTCCTGCTGCTATATTATGAAATAGATAAATGCTGATCTTGAAGCAGCTTCTAACCTCTGATTAAGCAGCTCACTCAACATTAGGCATTGGTACTAAATCAGTATCTTACACTCTGATCAAACACTTGGAATACTTAAGTATTCCAAACAAATACTAGGCCTCTTATCCTTTATGTTATTTTAAGCAAGGTTATTTTTTGGCTCCTGTCCTGTGGGCTGAATCAAAATGTATTTGTGTTAACAGTAAATAAACAATGACTCCAGGGTATTGTTGGTTAACTTGGGACAGGCTTATGACTCAAAGCAATTTTTCTTTCTTAAGTGGTGTTATATATGCAGGGAAGCCATTTAGAAATGCATGAACATTTCAATTCTCAGTGCTTGTTGTTGATATTGAGTATTTACTCTGGAGATCCTGAAATGATTGGTAAACTGTACATTGAACCATGAGACCAGAAGGTACAGAAGTAGAATTAGACTGTTCATCCCATTGAATCTGCTTCAAAATTTGGTCATCACTGATATGTTTCTCAACCCAATTCTCCTGTGTTCTCTCCATAACCTATGATCTCCATAACTATTAAGAACTTATCTATCTCTTTCTTAAATACACCCAATGACTTGGCCTTCACAGCCTTCTCCAGCAATGAGTTTCACAGTTTATCACCCTCTAGCTGAAGAAATTACCTTCATCTCAGTTCTTAATTGTTGTCCCTTCACTCTGAGGCTATGCCTACTCTTTCCTCCTATTGGAAACATCTTCTCCACGTCCACGTTGTCCAGGCCTATCAGTAGTCTACAAATTTCAATCAGATCTGCCTCATCCTTCTAAACTCCTTTGAGTACACACCCTCGAGTCCTCAATTGCTCTTCATATAACTAGCTCTTCATCCCCAGGATCAGTCCCATAAGCCTCCACTGGAATCCCTCCAACGCCATAACATCCTTCCTTCGATGCAGGGCCCAAAAATGTACACAGTATTCTAAACGAGGTCTCACCAGAGCCGTTGACAGTCTCAGCAGTGTATCTACAAATTGTTTGAACTAGTTTCTCCCACACCAATCTTTGACCCAAGCATTTACCTCCTTATTCTTGTTGACCCTGTGCCAATTTGCCTGTAGCTCAGGTAGTAATCCAGAGATTGTTACTTTTTGGGTTTGCTTTTTAAATTAGCCCCTAGCTGCTCATATTCCCTAGCTGTCAAGGCTGAAAGAGCAGTCCATGTGGTTATGATTGGAACTCAATTAGTCTGAAAACAAAACCAATCTATAAACACATCAAATATTTGACTCTAAAACCAATTCTTCATCTGATTATTATGTATCATTATAAAGAATCTAACCAAGTCAGCGTTCTATCAAAATGAGCTGGTTGTGTATTCGTTTGAAACCTACACATTTATGATGTCAGATTTATGATTCTAGGTTTAGATTTCTACTTTTTTCAGTTCATTTATACGAGAGTAAATGTATTGTGATTTTAGTTACGTAATATAAATGTTTTAAAATATACTTTAACTGCATTGGAAAGTACACTGATTGCATCATAGGCTTGCCAATGAAATTGTAAAATTGAAAATGAATAACCGAAATGCCTCTGTTTTATAAAGATTTTATGATGAAGACCGTTTGTACAGTACTTACTTGTTAAAGCCATAATTTATCAATTAAAGAATGCCACACAACACCAACCAAATAAACTATTATTAGTATAAATTTGTATAGAATTTGTGTTAGACAATAAAAGAAGTAAGATTTATAAAGCGCTTTTAATATAACATACCATCCCCAGCTGCTTCACAAAAGCATAAATGAAAACTTGGCAGTGAGACACAAAGGAGATATTGTGGCAGATAACCAAAAGTTTGAGCTAAGAGGTAGGTTTCAATGAATATTCAAAGCAAGCAAGAAAGACAGCTAGAAAATCAAACTTTAAAAGAAGGAGTTTCAGAACTGAAGACCTAGGAAGCTGAAGGTCTGGACATCAAGGGTGAAGCAATTAAAGTCTATAATAGTCAAGAGGCCAGAAGGTTCATTGAGTTGTTGGACGCTAGGAAATTTGAAACAGAGAATGCTGGAGAAACTCAGCAGGTCTGGCAGCATGAAAAGATTTTCATATTTTAAATGTGAGACATTGCAATTACACAAGACATCAGAAGTCATTGAGCACAGGAGTGACGGACAAACAAAACCACAGGATAGTTAGTTTGATGTCAATGGGTAGAACTTTTCAAGAAATAATAATTCAGCAAAAACCTAATGGAGAAATGTGGTTTAATGAAGAAGAGTCAGCATGGATTTCTGTAGGGAAAATCATGTTTAATTAATTTGGTGGACTTTTTTGAAGAATTAACAAAGAGGTACAGGTAACACTGTTGGTGTAGTAGGCTTCCAAAAGACATTTGCTACAATGCTGGTCAACAGTCTTGTGAATAAAGTTAGAGCTTATTGAAAATAAGGGACAGTAGCAACACAGATGAAAAGGGTGGGCTGAGCAATAGGAAACAGAGGAATGGTTAATGAATATACTTTGTGCTTGAAAAAGTTTAATGGTGCACTTCCCTGGGTGTCAGTATTGGGATCCTTGCCTATCTTGATATATATTAATGAACGAGATCTTGGCGTGCAGGTGACAATTTCAAAATTTGCTGACATGAAACTTGAAAGCATTTTGAATTGTGAGGTGGACAATGTAGAATTTCAAAAGGATATTAATCGGTCGGTGGAGTTTTGGTTGGAAGATACTCCTAATGCTTTGCTGTTTCTTAAGTAATAAATGTCATTTTCTACCTTGGGTCATGTTGAGGTTGCACAGAAACAGGCATAGAGAATGCTGGAGAAACTCAGCAGGTCTGGCAGCATCTGTAGAGAGTGAAACAGAATTGAAATTTTTAAACTACCATTGATAACACCTTTATATGTTGCCTCTAAACCATTTAACTCTTTGCTTCTCCTCTGCCTTTATCAAAAGCATATAAAAACACTTCCAAAACCTTTCAATCTGAAGACGAATCATACTGGATTCAAAACATTAACTGTTTCTCTCTGCAAAGATGCTGCCAGACCTGCTGAGTTTCTCCAGCATTCTCTGTTTCAAATTTCCAGCATCTGCACTATTTTGTTTGAGATTGTGCAGAGATGGTGTCAGATAGTGTGCTGTGGGAAGGAATTGAGGACACTTGCATTGAAGACAGAGCCTCACGTAGAAAGTACTACTTCCAATGGGTGGCAGCTGCCTCTCTCTTTTGAGGAAAACATTTCCATCTTGTCCTGCAGTTGGGTGGAGCCTTGGATGCATGGAACATGGACAATATTGTCTGTACTATAGAAACCACAAACGTTGTGGTTATCCGTTCATTGCTGCACTCCTTGTGCTTTCTCCATCCACCATCTGTTCTTTAGGTCATGGATTTTTGCTGTATTTAATCCTTCAGCAGTCTGCAGAGCTGCTTTCTAGTTTTCAAGTTGGGTTATTGTTTCAGGTTTAAAACTCCCTTTCTTTGAGGCTCATCAGCTACTGACTCTCCTAGTTGTTCTCACTGAACTGGTCCCAGTGTTTTCTGCTTGAGTGACTGAAACAATAAGATATGGTGGACGAACATTATTGGTGTGTTTAAATGGCCACATCTTTCTTACCTGAAAGAAGGAGGGCATGCCAGGAAATCTCAATGATGCCATGATTATAACTGTCTTCAAGAAAGGTGATAAGTTCGACTGCGATAACTACAAAGGAATTTGCTTCAGCCGTAGGAAAAGTTATCACACAAATCCTCCTCAGTGCATTCATCCTGTAGCTAAAGAGCTCCATCCAAAGTCATAATATGGATTCCACTCTCTAAGAGGCAGAATGAACATGACCTTCTCAGTGTCCCCACTTCAGAAGAAATGCAGGGAACAGCATTGACCTTGTACAGGGTCTTCTTTGACCTCACAAAGGTTTTCAACACAGTCCATGGCACAGTGGTTTATGGCACATCATCCTCCATTATGACTGCTCCTGGAGGTTTGACTCCACCTCTGCTTACTCCATGATGGCATGCATGACATGATTACAAGCAACGGATGCCCCACAGATACAATTCATGTTCATAAAGGAGTCAAGCAAAGCTGTATCATCACATCTGGCTTCTTGTCAACATTCCTTGCTCCATCTTACCCTCAGCAAGTTCCCTACTGGAGTAGAGATAATCTACTGAACAAACAGAAACTTCTACTGCCTGGAGGCCACATCCAAGGTTCTCTCACCTCCTAGCAGAGAACTACGGTAGGCAGATGGCACTTTCATCTACATACACTTGGAGGCTGAACTCCAAGCTATCGTCAACACCTTCATTGAGGCATGGGCCTTGCTTTAAACGTTCATCAGACAAAGGTCCTATGAAAACTTCCCCCATCACACCACTCAGTCCATCGTTATTAAAATTCATTAGCTGGCCTTCAACAATGTGGAGCACTTTCCGCACCTTGGGAGCCTTCTGTTGAGAAGAGCAGGTATCAAAGAAAAAGTTCAACAGTGCCTTCAGTGTACCAACACTGACATTGGTCTCCTGAGAAAGAGATAATTTGGACACCAGAACCTCAAATCCAGCACCAAACTCATGGTGTACAAAATAGTAGTAAACTCATTCTCCCATTTGCTTCAGAGATGCAGACTATGTACACTAGGCACCTCAAAACCTTGGAGAGGTAACACCAGCTGGAAGGCGGTAAATGTAAATCCATTATTTCAGAAGTGAGGAGAAGAAGAACATATAACTATAAACTTGTTAGCTTACTTATCATAGAAAGGAAAATGTTATTATCTATTCTAAAGGATGTGATATCTGAATATTTAGAAAGGAATGGTAAAACTGGGTAGATTCAATATGGTTTACTGAAAGACAATTCGTGTTTTAAAACTTCAAGTTTTTTACAGAAGCATAGACAAAGAAGAACCTATGGATGTGAGTGAATGTGAATATTCAGAAGGCTTTTGACGAGGTCCTGCATGTGAGTTTAGTAAGTAATATTTGGGTACATGGGATTTTGGGGGAAATATACGATTAGAGATTGAAAATTGCTTAATAGATAGTAAGCAGAGAGTAGCAATAAATGGATCATTCTCTGGATGCCAGGTTGTTACCAGTGGGATAATGCAAGAATCAGTTCACAATCAGTTTAAATGATTTGGATGTGACCAATTTTAATGTTTCCAAATTTGCTGAGGACACCAAACTGGTTAGGACTGTAGCTTTGAGGTGGGTGCAAGGATACTGAAAGGGGACTTGAACAGATTCAGTGAAGGGGCTAGAACATGTCACATAATTAATTAGCAATTATTAATTGATTAACATAGATTATTAATTAACATAGATGATTAACAAAAAGTAGAGATGGTGGGACAGGTGATGCGCTGTGACTGCAGAATGTAGGAGGTTCTGGATGTCAGTGTGATCCAGGGAAAGCACATCAGCAGTAACTACTTATGGCTACAGGAAATTCAGCTCAGAGTGATTGAGCGAGAGGCTGAGCTGCATCCATTCCAGAATATCAGGGAGTGATAGGTTACCTGAACAATTTATTCCAGGAGATGGTCACATGCCTCAGGTTAAGGTCTCCTGATTTGGTCAATGGTCATGGACAGGAGGATATGACTGTAAATGAGGCACGTCAGGAGATGTAGGCAGCATGAACCCAGGAGCATTAGCTTTTGCAGTTGTCCAATAGGTTTGAGGATCTTTCACATTGCTCGGTTGAGAGTGAGGTCTGCAGAATGGATGAACTAACTGACTATGGCAAGATGGTATAGAAAGGCAATAATGAGGGGGGGAGGGGGTGTCGCTAAGAAGGAATGTTGTGTTGGCAAGGGACTGTACCATAAGAGTATTGACACAGTCCACTATAGCGAAGAGCTTAAATCCAGATGGTTGCGTTGTTTGTCCAGTGCCTGGGTTCATGATATCTGCTCTGGGCTAGAGAAGAATGTGTAGTGATTGGAAGAGGATCCAATGTTCCTAGTTTATATCAGTACAAAAGACATACGTCGACTAGGAAACAGGTTCTGCTGAGATGGAATGTGAAGTAATATGATAATTATAAAGAAAAATCACAGAAGTAATTATCTCTTGATTACTATCTGAGTCACATGGAAATTGTTAAACTGAAGTCTATCTAAATGAATATAGCATTCTTAGCAAAGTAAATCAATTGATAGCACACCTTAAGGTGAAAAGATATGACCTGATAACAATTATGGATATTGAGGGATAAATGGCATTTAAGAAGGATAGGAAGTTAGGTAAAGACAGACAGATAGTACACCTAATCAATAATTAGATGGACAGCATAAAACTTCAAAAGGCCATACTTCAGGACAGATGTGAACAAATTGGAGAAGGTACAGAAGACATTCGCTAAAATGATTACAGGGTTGAGAAACTTAAGGTATGGGGTGAGATTTGAGAAGTTGGGATTATTTCCTTGGAGAGATGAAGGCTAAGAGGAATTTCTGGGGAAACTCAGCAAGTTTAACAGCATCTGAGAAAAGAAAGCAGAGTTAACATTCTGGGTCTGATGACCTTTCTTCAGAACTATCTCTGGCCAAATTGAAGAAGTTCTCCTCTTCTCGCGACTGTTCTGAAGAAGGGTCATTGGACCCGAAATATTAACTCTGTTTTTATTTCAGACTTCAAACATCCATAGATCTTTGCTTTATTTTAAGGCTAAAAGAAGATTTTTTTTTAGTGATTTTCACTACCACAAAATGTCTGAACAAAGTAGGTAGAGAGAACTTGTTCACACTCTGAAAAAGGTCAAGAAAGAGAGTGGACTGATTTAAAGAAATTTACCAAAAGAAGAAAAACATAATTTCACACAGCAAGTAGGTAGGACCAGGAAACATGGTGGAGGCAAAGTTAATCGGAACATTCAAGAAGGCATTAGATTATTATTTGAATAGAAATTATATACAGGGTTACAGGGAAAGGGAAGGACAATGGCACTAAGTTGTATTGTTCATTCAAAGAGCTAGTGTACACACAATGGGTTGAATGTCTTCATTCTGTACCATTAGACATATTGTGATTTTGTGAGTCTGTGTAGGGACATGAGGGTCTCTGAGTTAACCAGTTAGGAGAAATAAAGACAACACAAGCACAGAGCACAAACACCTCCTCATGTTGACTTGACATCACCAGCCACTGAAATATGACGATCTGGAGAATGATGACTTACATACCCTTCACTTTGATGGTTCAAATTCATGTCATTCGTCTTCCACAGGTCCTAAAAGCATTCTTCAGGAGCTGGTCCTAGAGGATGGCGGGAACTCTTCAGAAGATATCACATGCTGTAAAGAATATATGTCACAGCACAATGCACTCCTTTCACTAGCTGTGCATCCCTCAACGGGACCAGCTTCCACTTTCAACATTGACAACTGCAACTTAGGCCATATCTACTGCGCCCATTTTTTGAGCTTTTATTTTTACTTTAAGAAGCAACTGTTGGTAATGATTCTGTTATTGCTGTTATATCTCCTGTAGACATTTATTTTGGACTGAACTTTTTCAAAAATTAACTACAACAAACTTTGTTTTAACTAGCACCTTATGAACCCGGCTCTCTCAATAAATCAGCAAAAATTATATACTGAAATATTCAAAGTTTATTGTATTATCATCAACTCATGATGGTTGAGTAATCAGTTAAGGGTGCGAGTGAGAAGGCTCTCTGCCTTTATATTCAAATTAAGGCAAAGTTGCATTATTATTTATGTAATTTATGCTGTAAATGAAGCATATACCTCTGTATTATGTTTCTATTTCTTAAAGTGTGTTTTTACATTGATTATTTCAACCGGAATATTTGACCAACCGGCGCACTCCCAGTTACATAGATACAGTTTGCTGTATTTCTCACGCTATTTTCCACAGCTCATCACATTAACTATGTCCCACATTTCTATGGCATCCCACTCACATTATCATCCTCTCACCAAAGGTAGAGGTATGTGCCACTCATGAGGCCTCCTGGAATTCCCTCCCAGTGGCAGCTGAAAGCGCCAAGTTGGGTAGTGATTAAAATGGTGGTGCCACAAAATGTAACCTCTGAGGAAGAAGCCACAAATCCCTCAGATCTATCTGCCCTTCTGAATCCCTTCCCACCATCCAAGGTGCTGACACTTCAAAGGATGTTTTATCTAGATTAGATTCAGGAGCATACTTTAGTGAGCACTTCACTGCCACATCTCTGTAGCTGTTTGTGGAAGAATTGCTTTGGGTCTCTGGCTCTCAAAAGGCTGCTGGAGACCAGGTATCTGGTCAGTCACAGACAGGAGAGGTGTTCAGGCTGTCAGTTACTAAGAACCAAGTTCACAAGCATTCATAGGAGCAGCAAGTACATTTGTCGGAGGTAAACTGACTTAAAGTTTGGAGGATTCCGCCGATGTTGATTGTACCCTGCTGCCTTCGGCATGCAAGCACCCTACGGCCTCCATGGAGGTTGATGGTTGCCCTGGAGAGCCAGGTCCAGCTCACTCAGTGTCTGCTGGATGTACACACAGTCCCGCACTCAATCACTCAATACCAACCTTGTGGGAGTCAAGCCAAGGAAGGTGAACCTGTATCTCAGCAGGACATAGTCAGCATATCTGGTCCCTCTAGCCACAAATGCTCCTAGAGTCACCAGCCAAAACCTCAAAGTCAACAGGCTCCACTCTAGGGCAGGCTGCACCCCACCTCAGCTGCGGAGCCCAAGGCTTCATCCATTCACAGTCAAACAAAGAAACACTGAAGCTTACAGTATGAACAAGTCATTAAACCATTTGAGCCTACTCCTCTATTGAACATGATCATGGCTGATTCTCTATCTCAATGTCATGTCGCTTGATGACTTTGACATTTTAAAGAATGGGGGAGGTGATCTTAATGAAATGTCTAAACCTTGATGAAGCTTAACAGTGTAGATAGAATGTTTGCGCATGCGGGAGAATCTAGAATGGGGGACATAGTTTAAAAAAGAAGTATTCCGCTGGGAGCATTGGCACTGAGTGGTAATGTCATAAGGCTGGAGGAGATAAAGGTGGGTAATACCTTGTACAGGTTTAAATATATAGATTAGAAACTTTTAGGCAGTGAAAAGTCTAGAGTAAATGGAGGTCAAAGGTACAAATAAATGGGGAAGTTGAACTTCCTTTGTACAGGGGAACTTGTGTAGTGTAGTATGTATCATCTTGATATTGAAGAGATCAATTTCCTCAGCATCCCACATATGTCCCTGAGATGTTGTGGAAGACAGCAGACTAATGAGTTCCATGGCATGGAACAATATGGATATTTTCATCCCTGGTGCAAAGCCCTTGTTCAAATTTCAGTCTACATAGAACAGTGCCAAGATCAAAGTGCATATTTCCAATTCTCAAGGGAAGAGTGAAATGGACAGTAAATGTTGGCACTGCCCATGAATTATGTCATAAAAAGAAATAATCTTCCCTACAGATTCAGGGAACATAGTTTCAGAACACCTCATAGTATCATTCTATTGTGTTTTTCCTGTATACACAAATGTATGTGCTTATGTGTGGAAAAAATATACAGTATCCAGGAGGAACATGATTGTGATATGGCCAAGTGGGCATTCAGGTAAGGCTATAAACCATTTCAGCACTGCTCTTGTGACTTATGCCGTGATTAGAGTGCTTCTGTGAGATAATCTCCCTGAAATTGCATCCTGATATCTATTATGCTATGATGAATCACAGTGAAGAGTTATAAAACCACATCATTAACACAAGATAAACTGAGATCTTAAGTGATACGTGACAATTATATTTATCCATTTCTATTTCACCAGATTGGTAGAGACAATGTTCTGTTTAAATTTGTCCGATGTAACACAATACTTGCATTTAGATGCAACACTTTATCAAAAGAATCATCTGAAGCTTTAAAGAAAGAATTATGTTTGAAATACAGTGACTGGAGTTATGTTGGCAAACACAGCACCTATTTTGTGCCTAAAAATCAACAATGTGATGAATGACTAAATTGATCTATTTTGAAGGTGCTTGCGGTAGGAACATTGGCGAAGGGATGATGGGAGAACTCCTAATTTTTCTTTGACTAATGCTTTAGGGTCTTCAATGTGCATTTCAACTATGGGAAAAGCAAATAAGACTGAATGAAATGTAATATGTAATGTTTCAACTGAAGGCTAGCTCATTTACCAATGCAATATTCCTTCAGTGTGGTATTGAAATGTCAATCTAGAAGATAAGTTTGACCTCTTGGTTATGCCTTACACATCCATTGTAAGTAATTGTGGCCGTATGAACTTTTGTTATTTTACTCTTTCTTTTTGACTTTACCTTATAACGATGAAAATATTAGAATTCCAACTTATGATACCAACGAGCTGCAAAGTGTGAGTGAAGCCAAGGTGAGTTGATGATATCAGTTTCCCCTTACTAATTTTGGTCACTAATGATCGAGAGGCATTCTCTAGATGTTTTATGCCCTTGCATGGGTTTTTACCTGATTCTACATCTCACCTGGGTTGTTTTTGAGTGGACTAGGATGAGGCGTACGAGTTCCACAAACTATTCCTGTCATGTCAGATAGGATGACCCAGAAAGTTTTCTCCCTCATTCTTTGTGTATCATTATGTTCATATGATGTAGAGGAGAATTGAGCCTAGATCAGGAGCTGTTCATCAGGTTGGGAGGAAAAATGAAAGAACTACAGAAACAGTAAACTGTGGCACACTTTCTAAAAGCTTTATATTACAGATGATGTGGGAGTAGCTTGGTTGAATGGCCTCTCTATTGGAGTTTGTAACTTGGTCATGCTGCACAATGAAGAACAAAAAATTATCTTCAGGACATTCATACCTTCAGTGAAGTGATATTTATTCAGGACCTTTTATATCCTCACTAGCTCATTAAGACATTTATTTTGGCCTGTAATTTTGAGAAGAAAAAACTTGATCTTTCCAAAACTAAACTGAAATCTTTTGCATTAAAATATTAACAGTGACTTATCAAGTCTAAAGTTATTCAAAGAATGCTGAAACAGTGATGATGCCTGAGGACATCTCCATTTCCTTAATATGCTTTCACATTTATCTGAAAGAGCTTTATGATTGAAGATACCCTTGTGGCTGTGTTGCACTTCACCATTTCCAGCCTGAACTCAAACTGACATTATTTTGAATTAATGGAAACAGATACGGGAGCTTAAGCTTCTTCAAGATGTTTGTTTTGCTAAATAAAAATAATTGATCTGAAGTTATGCTTTTCAACAGATCAGTCTGTCTCAACAAGCTGCTACAATATAAATAGGAAAACATTACCAGGCAATTATAAATTATGTTATGGTAAAGCATTTATCTCAATTTCTACTGAATGGGGGTGTGTTCAAAGTAGAAAATGGGAATAAAAATTTTGAGCTATTCTTCAGAGAACTTTTAACTCCAAGTAGTAGGGTAAGACGATGAAATCAATCTCAATGCAGGAGATAGTTAATTCATTAAAATATTTTGAGGGTCCTATATGCCTTCATTTTGAATGAATTTTAATTGTTAACATATGTTTCCTAAGCTTTGAATGTGTTGGCAAGTAGAAGGAAAAACGATGGACTAGAATATGAGGTAAAGTCAGTTATGTAGAAAGATTATAGAAGTTGGGACAATTTTCCTTAGAAAGGGATAAGAAACTTTGATAGATGCATTCAAAACATGAGGCCTTTGGACACAGTAGAAAGAAATCGTTTCTATTGATGAAATAATTGAGAATCAAAGGCCACAGATTAGGGCAATTAACAAAAGAAAAGTTGCATCATGAGGAAAAGCTTTTTTTTGCAGCGAGTAATTATGATCTGAAATGAACTGCCTGAGTATGATGGATGCAAAGTCAACTAAGGCATTCAAAGGGGCATTTGAGCATTATCAGAAAAGCTACATATTTGCAGGACTATAGAGAAAAGACAGGGGAATGGCAGTAAGTAAATTGCTCCTTCATGAGTTATAACGGATTGAATGGCTTCTTCTGTGGATGACCTTTTTATATTCTGTAAACACTTTCTTTATCATTATTAATGGGCTAAAGGTCATAAGCTTATATCACTACACGCATCACAAGCACTTGCCTTGACTTTGCCAACACCCGTCACTATTTTTGACTTCATCTCCTATCCTGCCACTGTGATTTCCAACACCTACCCACTCATAGCACCTGACCAAACCATATTCTCCTATTTTTTCTGCCAGCTGCACTCCGTGCTTCCACGTTTCTCATCTGGCAATCATTTTCCATCCTCTCTTAACATCACAGCCAAGACATTTAAGTAAAAATAAAACTGAGTTAGAGGCCAAATAGAGCATAATGCAAATGGATTCATTGCTGAAAATTAACTCTTTCAAGAAATGATAGTTTTATGCAGCATCTATGTTTATTTTCAAGGCAATGAAGTGCAGGATTTAGTGTTGGCAATCAGAGCTTGTCTACTAATCAGAAAAAAGGATAAGAATTCCAGGTTCAGGAGGCCGGACACAATTATGTATCGAGCTAAACAGTGTCAGTTCTCCCATCAGATTGTGCCAGTTAAGGCAGAATTTCCACCTGAACAAATTGATAGCCACATAGAGGCTGGCAGCTCTCCAGTACCAGCAGTACCAGCTGGAGGGGTGGCCATTGTCAGTGTTACAGTCAGATCTACCTTGGGGATCACCAAAGGACCCCCAGATAGAGGTTGGGCAGGATGGATTCGCAGGGAGTGTGTCAGCAGCAAAGTTGGGAGGATGGCTGTCAGTAGCCATGGAAGGGCTACTTAAGGATCTAATAAAACCAAATTATTGCAGATGCTGGATCTGCTTTTGTTATTTAAGGGTGTCACTTGGCTTCCAGTACAGAGCTCACCTTCCACCATTCCAGCCCCATGATTGACTGGGAGGATCTGTATCCCATACCTTCCTGCCCAATCCAACAACAGCCTTGCCTCCAAGACAAAAAAAAAAATTACCGGAGAAATTCAGCAGGTCTGGCAGCATCTACAGAGAGAAAGCAGGGTTAATGTTTCAAGTCTAGTGACCCTCCTTCAGGGCCACTTTGCCTTAGTGAGGGAGACTTTAAACTCCACCCAATGAATAGGCGCTGGTGTGGAATTCAGGTTTAACAATTTAAGAGAGTATCGAAGCTAAACCCAGGCAGAAACAAAGAGTTTTGAGCATAAATTATCATGCTGGCTGCTCTTCATGCCACTGTGTCTGAGCCATCATCAACTGGTTATGTGCCAGAAGCACAATTTCACTGAATTCCTTTTTATTTTGCTAATTTATCAATGTACTCTAATCACTGTGATTCCTTTAGGTTAGCATATAACCTGTAAAATAGTCACATCTTTTGTGATAGCTACACAAAACGATATTCTAGCGAATTTTATTGCACTTTTAAACCCAATTAAGGAAGCCATCACAATGCCTTTGGTATTAACCCAATAGCATTCAGGCCAACCCACTATTATCTTTTTTGAAGGTCTCAAATTCATTTATTTTCATTCACCCAACCTAGGGCCTAGGCCCAAACATCTTCAGCTGCTTTAACAATGACCTTCTCTCCAACATAAGGACAGAGGTGGGGATGTTTGCCAATTATTGCACAATGTTCAGCACCAGTCACAACTCCTCAGGCAATGAAGCAGTCCATGTCAAATGCAACAAGATCTGGATATTATCCAGGCTTGGGCTGAGAAGTGGCAAATAACATTAGTGCCACACAAATGCCAGGATATGACCATCACCAATAAAAGTCTATCTAACCACTGCCTCTTGACATTCAATGGTATTTCCATCACTGAAGCCCCACTATCAATGTCCTGGGATGTTATCGTTGATCGGAAACTCAACTAGACTGATCATAAATGCAGTGACTATAAGAGCAGGTCAGAGGCCAGGAATACTGTGAAGGAGAACTCACCTCCTGACTCCTGAAAGCCTGTCCACCATCTACAAGGCACAAGTCAGGAGTGTGATGGAATACTCCCCACTTGCCTGGATGAGTGCAGTTCCAACAACACTCAAGAAGCTTGATACCATCCAGGGCATAGCAGGCCATTTGATTACCACATCATCCACAAGAATCCACTCACTTCGCCACCAATGTTCAGCAACAGCGGTGTACTATCTACAAGATGCATGGCAGAAATTCACCAAAGATCCTCAGAGAGCACCTTCCAAACCCACAACTATTTCCACCTGGAAAGACAAGGGCAGCAGATATATGGGAACACCACCATTTTCAAGTTCCCCTCCAAGTCACTCACCATCCTGACTTGGAAATATATCGCCGTTCTTTCCCTGTCACTGGGTCAAAATACCGGATTTCCCAACCTAATGTCATTGTGGGTCACCCACAGCAGGAGAGCTGCAACAGTTCAAGAAGGCACCTCACGACCACCTTCTCAAAGGCAACTAGGGACAGGCAATAAATGTTGACCAGCTAGCGACACCCACATCGCACAAAATGAATAAATAAAAAAGAAACCCTCCATGGGTCCTATGCTGACATCAATGTTGCTATAAGTCATGAAACCTTCGACGACCAACTCTCTTATTTCAGCTCTTCATGGCTGAACTTGTCAAGTGAGAGACACAATGAGTACAATCCACAATCTCCTATTCCTTTTAGAACAGTGCTCCAGTACGGTATGCTAAAATGATACCAACTGTGTGCTGTCACTTCATGAATATACGTCACTGAATCCATATAATGGTCTGTAAAAGTTTTGAGCCTTTTGATGCACTTAAGCAGGTGTCACTCCAGCAGGAGCACAGTTGAAGACAAAGGAAACGGGCCAGGAACGATATACTAGGCTTGAGGCTTCAATAGTAATGTTTCTCGAGTCTAGTCTGAAACAGGATCTTGCCGATTCATCCTACATTAAAGGGGTAGGACTGAAAACTAGGAAAGTCTAGACTGAAAGTTCTTACTTTCCTGGCCAGGGTAGGACTTGCAGAGGATAGGTTTAGGTTTTTATTGTCACATGTACTCAAGTACAAAAGTGCAGGAGTACAGTGAAAAGTTTATAATGTTGCCACACATGGCACCACCTTGGGTACAAAAGTATCTAGGTACAAATCTTGGATACAAAATTAAGGAAATAAAGAAAACAAATTACATTACTTTACAGATATTCATAGTTTAAGTTAGAAAAGTAAGAAATAAAGTTAAAAAGATAAATATTACTGTCTTTTTGAAAAGGGGCTTCAGTCGATCAACATAAAGGACTTCCACATGTGTGGTCTGGCTGGGCTCGCAAGCCGCTGACCACCAGTTGATTGCTCCAGTCCCAGTCCACCCAGGCCTGCTGGCCATCCCACTCCACACCACGCCTCCGGCCTTCTCCGCTCCGGCCCTCAGCCGCACCAATGATGTCACTGCCGCTTGCTCCAGAAGGTAAGTTTTTTTTAAAGAAACACTAAAATAAAGCTTCAAAAAAGAGAGAAGAACATGAAAAGACGAAATGGAATGTAAAAGTGGATGGTGTGAACGAGCCCCGGGCTGAGGAACGTGGACGTTGCCTACCTCACTGCCCCTAATTGTGGAAGAATGTGGAATACCAGCTTCCTGAAGGTGAGGGAGGGCAGTTTCAGGCCTGAGTAGTAGTTGACAATCTAAAAGAGGAGACACGTTTAAGTGTGTCAGAGATAAAAGGTACTGCAGATGCTGGAGAATCCGAGATAACAAGCATGGGGCTGGACGAACACAGCAGGTCAAGCAGCATCATAGGAGCAGGAAAACTTGACGTTTCGGGCCTAAACCCTTCATCAGAAAATAAGTGTTTATTTTTAATGGAGTCTTTGGGCATTGTCTTCCTTGTCTCCTCCACAAAGAACAGCAAGCCCTACAAGTTGGTAGATGCCAAATATACATCCATGATGGTGCACATGCTATGTCCACCAGCTGTATACAAATTACCCATTCACCTCCATCTCTAGCTCCGGGTACCAACACACAGTGTAACTGCTAGGAAATGCATCTTTGAGTAACTTTGAGGATCTTTTATCTGTAACAGGTTATTTGTACAGATTCCACTTTTGAGCCATTATTAAAGGTTTCAGTTGCACAAAAATCAATTTTAATGGATTTCCATGTAATTTGACAATCTGGAATTCTGCTAACAATCTGGAAGAGGAAATGAAGCTGTCATCTAAGTGAGGAACAATCAATGACTTGTTCTAACAGAAACTGTTGCAAGAGAACACTGTAAGAGATACTGCACAGTACCTTTAAAGGTCAACCATTTCCAGAAGTAATTGCCTGGCAAAAGTTCATTTCACTCGTTTTAAAAATGCACAATGTGGTTACCACATTCGTGTCAGAATGCATTATTCTTATGATTTGTTTGGTGTATTATCATGAAAAGATGGTTTTTGACATTTCGGACTGTTCCTCAATGCCAAACAAAAAGTATACATTGAATACTGTTTTAATGGAGATCATAGAGAGATTAGAAAATGCTGGGTGCACATTTCTTTTCTGCAGCTCAAGCAGTTGCACATTTGGTGAATAAAATTTCAGGTAGCTCTATTTCAGGTGAAAATCATCGCTACTCAAGACAATCACAAGGTAACAAGCAGTTTAAATGTATGTCCATTGGAGTAACTAAATGCAGCTTGCAGGATTTGGGCAAAGCTGCATGGCACCTGCCAATACCATTTCCACAGGCATTAGATCAAACCAACAGGCCTCAAAAACAAGCCATATGATTTCCTTCTCAGATGATGGGATCAAGAGTGAACATCCACACTCTCAAAATGATCTGATCTGTTGCAAAATAGGTAATGCTCCCCTCAACATGCTTTATCTGCCAACCTGAAATGTGAACTAAGCAGCTGGTTCTTTTCCTGATGGCAGTGAACTGCACAATATTTCTGGACAGAATCATATAAGGATCTGAGCAAAATGAAGATGAGTGAGAGAATTGCTTGGAGTCCAACAAGGCTGATCTTGGCATCAGGAACATTTCACTCCATCTATTACACGTTTGCAGAGCAAAGAGGTGAGATTCCCATTAAGCAGTAGCCAGTTGCTAATCTGGGGCACTATAGCTTGTCAAAAACTGTGCCTCCCTCTGCTGCCCGGTATGCCACTTCTGGGACAGCGAACGCCATCGACACCGCTGCTGATGCCACCGCCTCCATTTTTGAGGCCAACACCACAGACACTGAGGACGCACCTGCCGACACTGCTGCTGCTGCCGCCTACCCCTCTCTGCCCACCACGAATGCCAACGTCGCTCCGCCCACCGCCTCCACAACCAGCAGCTCCAGAGGAGACAATAGCACCCAGCCCTGCCGAACCTTCACCATTCCCCCAGACCTTCCTCTTACTGAGGACGAACAGTCAGTCCTCAGTAAAGGGCTCACCTTTGTTCCCCTCCACCCAACATCAACGAATACCGCTCACGATTGGACGTGGAACAGTTTTTCCACCACCTCCACCTCCATGCTTCTTTAACCGTGAGCCTAACTCTCCCCCTACTGACCCCTTCTCCCGCCTCCAACACACCCTCTCCTCCTGGACACCACCCCAAGGCATCCTACCCTCCCTCAACCTCTTCATCTCCAACTGCCGTCGTGACATCAATCGCCTCAACCTCTCCACCTCTCTCACCCACTCCAACATCTCCCCCACAGAACATGCAACACTCCACTCCCCCTGCTCCAATCCCAACCTCACCATAAAACCTGCGGACAAGGGAGGCGCAGATTACCTCTACACCACTGAGGCCAGGCGGTAACTCTCTGACACCTCCTCCTACTGCCCCTTTGATCGCGACCCCATCCCCGACCACCAAACCATCATCTCCCAAACCATCCAGAACCTCATCACCTCAGGTGACCTCCCACCCACAGCCTCCAACCTCAACATTCCCCAACCCCGTACTGCCCGCTTCTATCTCCTTCCCATAATCCACAAACCTGACTGCCCTGGTCGACCCATTGTCTCCGCCTGCTCCTGCCCCACTGAACTTATCTCCACTTATCTCAACTCCATTTTCTCCCCCTTGGTCCAGGAGCTCCCGACCTATGTCCATGACACCATCCACGCCCTCCGCCTCCTCCAAAACTTCCAATCCCCTGGTCTCCAATACCTCATCTTTACTACGGACGTCCAGTCCCTATACACCTGCATTCCCCATGCAGAATGGCCTAAAGGCCCTCCGCTCCTTCCTGTCCCGCAGGCCCGACCAGTCCCCCTCCACTGACACCCTCATCTGCTTAGCCAAACTCGTCCTCACCATCAACAAATTCTCTTTCAATTCCTCCCAGTTCCTACAGACAAAGGGGGTGGCCATGGGTACCCGCATGGCCCAAGCTATGCCTGCCTCTTTATAGGTTACGTGGAACAATCCCTCTTCCGTGCCTACACAGGCCTTATCCCCCACCTCTTCCTCAGTTACATTGATAACTGTATCGGCGCCGCCTCTTGCTCCCACAAGGAGATCGAACAGTTCATCCACTTCACCAACACCTTCCACCCCAACCTTAAGTTCACCTGGACCATCTCTAATACCTCCCTCTCCTTCCTGGACCACTCTGTCTCCATCTCTGTCAACCACCTAGAAACTGATATCCATTTCAAGCCCACCGACTCCCACAGCTACATAGAATACATCTCCTCCCACCCACCTTCCTGCAAAAATGCCATCTCCTATTCCCAATTCCTTCATCTCCACCGCATCTGCTCCCAGGATGAGGCATTCCACTCCCAAACATCTCAGATGTCCTCGTTTCTCAAGGACCGCAATGTCCCCCCTTCAGTAGTCGAGAACGCCCTCGACCGTGTCTCCTGCATTTCCATCAACTCATCCCTCCCAGCAATAATAACCAAAACAGAATCCCCCTCCTTCTCACATACCACCCCACAAACCTTCGGATGCAACGCATCATTCTCCGGCACTTCCGCCATCTGCAATCCGACCCCACCACCAAAGACATTTTTTCCCTCCCCACCCTTATCTGCTTTCCGGAGGGACCACTCTCTCTGTGACTCCCTCGTCTACTCCACACTCCCCACCAGCCCCACCACACCCGGCACTTTTCCCTGCAACCACAGGAAGTGCTACTCCTGTCCCTACACCTCGACCCTCACCCCCATCCCAGGCCCCAAGAAGACTTTTCACATCAGGCAGATATTCACCTGCACATCTGCTAATGTGGTATACTGTATCCGCTGTTCCCGTTGTGGCCTCCTCTACATCGGGGAAACCAAGCGGAGGCTTGGAGACCGCTTTGCGGAACACCTACGCTCGGTTCGCACTAAACAACTGCACCTCCCAGTCGCGAACCATCTCAAATCCCCCTCCCATTCCTCAGATGACATGTCCATCCTGGGCCTCCTGCAGTGCCACAACGATGTCACGCGAAGGTTGCAGGAACATCACCTCATATTCCACTTGGGAACCCTGCAGCCCAATGGTATCAATGTGAACTTCACAAGCTTCAAAATCTCCCCTCCCCCTACCGCATCCCAAAAGCAGCTCAGCTTGCCCCCACCTCCCTAACCTGTCCTTCCTCCCACCTCTCCACTCCTTCCACCTCAAGCCCCACCCCCATCTCCTACCTACTAGCCTCATCCTGCCCCCTTGACCTGTCCATCCTCCCTGGACTGACCTATCCCCTCCCTAACTCCCCACCTACACTCACCTTTACTGGCTCCATCCCCGCCTCTTTGACCTGTCCGTCTCCTCTCCACCTATCTTCTCTTCTATCCATCTTCTATCCGCCGCTCCCTCTCTCCCTATTTATTTCAGAACCCCCCTTCCCCTCCCCCATTTCTGAAGAAGGGTCTAGGCCCGAAACGTCAGCCTTCCTGCTTCTCTAATGCTTCTTGGCCTGCTGTGTTCATCCAGCTCTACACCTTGTTGTCTCATATTCCTGGCTACCGTCAGTTCTGAGGAAGGGTCACCGGACCCGGAACGTTAACTCTGATTTCTCTCCATAGGTATTGCCAGACCTGATGAGCTTTTCCAGGAATTTCTATTAATACTAGATCTTCCTTGTGTCTTATCAGAAGCTGTTTTGCAATGCGTATACTACTTTGAGCCCACAGTGACACCTCCATCATCTCATTGTTTACCAAGATTGATGGCAACTCTTCACAACTGCTCAGTTCCAAGGTAACAGCACCATCTGTTTCAGTGATGTTTAATTCAAATCATATCTTTTAATGTGCCCATGACTTAGGTGGTTCTTTGCTGCTGATTTTTTGTTATTTCATATGTCATTAATATATTCTGATTTCAGAACATCTTTCCTTTTGTAATTGTTTTCATGAAAAATTTCATCAAAGATTTTCCGATATAGTCTGACTGGAATGACATCGGGTATGCAGGATAGTTTGATCTTAGAGTTGGATAATGGGTCAGCAGAATATCATGGGCTGAAGGGCCTGTACTGTGCTGTGCTGTTCTATGTTCTATGTTTCTCGGTGCTCAGTGTCAAATTTGTATTTGTGGACTGATTTCTCAACCTCTTCCTGATGTGAATGGTGGTGGGAATTATTTACTCTGGGGACTGTCACATTCTTACATCTCATGTAATTACTTCTCATTTGTATTGTTCTTTTGCCTCTGATAACTCATTCACCACCCCCTTTCTGCATTCTGCACACTTTTTCTTCTCAATGATTAGGCTTTTCACAAGTTCTGCCATTTGAACCGTATGTTGGACACTTACTTCATTTTGCCTGGGAACTCTTGTGGTTGTCCTCAGTTTATGCATGTTTTTCTCTTGGTCTGTTGTACATGCCTGTGTTGCTATTTCACTGCATCAACCAATCATAGAATCCCCACAGTCTGGAAGCAGGCCATTTGGCCCATCAAGTCCACTTTGGCCCTCCGAAGAGCATCCCATCCAGACCCAGTCATAACCCCCATCCCTGTAATTGTGCATTTCCCATGGTTAATCCACCTAGCTTGCACATCCCTGGACACAATGGGCAATTTAGCATGGCCAATCCACTTAACATGCACATCTTTGGAGCACCTGGAGGAAACCCACGCAGACACGGGAGAATGTGCAAACTCCACAGATGGTCACCCCCAAAGGTGGAACTGAATTAGGGTCCCCTGACGCTGTGAGGCAGCAGCGCTAAATACTGAGCCACTATGCCATCATGTCACCTATTTCTTCATTTAACTAAAAGCCGGCCATTTGAGTAGTCAGCATCCTTACATATCTACATGTTGCCTTTTATGCTATGGCAATATGGTAAGGTTAATGCAGGTGGACAACAGATAATAAAGGGCACAATTGGATACAGGAGCAAATATAGGGTATATATGTGCATAACTCACTGAATATGCCAGGATAGGTCAAGAGTGTAGCTAGTAAAGCATGAGGTATCCTGGACTTTAATAATAGGGTCATTAAGTATGAAAACAAGGAAATTACATTCAACCTGTTAAAAATAACATAGATTCAGCCTCAACTGGATCAAGTGCTTCCGTTCTGGGAGCCACACCTTTGAAAGGGATGCAAAAGCCTCTGAGAGGGTGCAGAAAAGATTCATGAAAGTGGTCCCATAGAATGTTGAAATTTGAACTATTTTTCAAAGGAGTTTGAGAGGAAATTTGATCGAGCCATTCAAAATCACAAGGGACTTGGACAGGGTAGTTAGTGAGAAATCAAACTAATTGATGGAAATATCAAGAACAAAAGGGCATGAATTTACATCAATTGACGAAAAGTAATGATGACATGAAGAAAAACATTTCTCCCTCATGAGTAGGATGCAGAATGCGCTGCCTGACAATATGGCAGAGGCAGGTTCAATTAAAGCATTCAAGAGAGAATTAGGTTACTATCTGATAAGGAAGAATACAGTGGGATGGCAGTAGATGAAATGCATGTTCAGAAAGCTAGCAAAGAAATGATGGGCTGAATGGCATTCTTCTCTTGTGACCACTCTATGACTTTATGATTAAGTCGAATGAATTGGTGGAAGATTGGTTTTTGCAATGACAGAGATCTAAGGAGGAGACTGAGGTAGATCATCCACTTGACACTGTCGGTTCAAAATATTTGTAAATAGTTAGAGCCTTGCCTATTGTACCCATCTGCTAGACTTCACCTTTGCAGAGGATGGGGGTGCTCATGCAGTCTCAGTTACCAGCAAATT